>CAIGRN010102375.1:0-10078 GCA_903798345.1 Fraxinus anomala
GTCAGATTACAAAATGCACTTTGAATGTATGAAATTTTACAAATGAGAAATATGAATGCATTTTCGTACCACGAAACATGTTTTCAAAAGCTTATTATCTGACCACACCTATCTCATCTGAACCCGTCCATAATCTTATGTCATGTGATGTTAACATGTGTTAGGTTTTATAATGTACATCATAAAAACTAGTTTCAATAAGACACTTGAATGTGGACAATGGGTAGCTTCCAAGATTTGTCACTACAGTTGTTATTTCTTATAAATTTAGCTACACGTCATCGAGCTCTTACATTGTTGGACAACCTATATTTACCTCAGAAGATCTGGAACAATCTGAATAATGACTTGAGTGAGAGATGATGTTGCTTACGAGCTTGTTGAATCATTAGTTTGAATTTATATTCTTTGACGTACGAAGTAAAGTGATGTTAGATCGTGTGTGTTATAACTTTAAAAACATAAAAAAACCAGAATAATTTACTACATCACAAGGATAATTAGAATAATGAGATGAAGCATTTATTTTAGGAAATTGCTTATTAGTTTGGGGGGTCCTGAAAGAACAATGCTTGGTGTACAATAATTTTGACATCATTGTTGACAACATGCATGGCATGTTGTCATTTGACAGTTTAAAAAACAATTCATCATTTCAACCAATATTTTTTTGCCACAACCAATATTGTCAACAATGTTGTACAAAAAATTGTACAAATAGCATAATTCGTCCTGAAAAGGGAACAAAAGCATTCAACAGTGACAGAGAAAGTACTGTGTCCTTGAACTCCAGGCCAAATGAAAAAATATTCATTTTGAAAATCTTTAAAGCATTCAAAAAATCAATTAATTTTCAATTATATTTTGGACTGATATCTAAAGCTCAAGTGTCTGAATTGAGCATCAAATTTGAACATTTTATTTTTGGAGCTGCTTTAATTCTTCAGGTACATATTTCTACAGTAAATTATAATATTTTTGTGAGATATTGGAGTTTTGCTCAGCTTTCATGATGCATTTGACAGTAGCAACGGAACTAAAAGATCATCTCCAGGAATGCTACAACTATCTTGATAATACAAGGTTTAGATGCAGTTCATACGGTGAACCTTAATACGTAGTTAGATCATGACAAATAACGCGAAAAAGAGCATCGTTGAATCACTATCAATTCAAACTTGAAACTTCTGAAAAAGAGCATCCACTTGTCAAAATAATACTAGAAGATGCATTACTTTTCAAAGCGTAAATGTTTTTTTAAACCTACCCGAGCATTGACTGCAAAAACTAAAGGGTCAAGGGTTCAAACGAGGTTGAACTAGGGTTGAAAACATGATACTGTCAAGGTTGAATAGCTACTTAGAATTTTTTTCCTTTTTTACGGAAAATGTGACTGGGAACACAGTAATTTGAATAAGTTAATTTAAGTTCTTTATTTAGCATCCTCATCAATCACTACACTAAGATTAGGACGGGAATAAGTCAATGCATGAGAAGTTATTTGAAGTATACCTGTTTGATGACCTGTTTTCGTACATACTTGTGGTAATCGGGTTTCTGTAATAACTGATCTGCGAGGGCTCGAAACTGTCAAGTAAGTCAAGCAACTAATTACAACTATACCAAGGAAACAAGAAATATATTAATCCATTAATATTATTTTGGAAGAATGTATTTTGGAATAGTAGATTGATGGAAAATGTGTGGTTGAAAAAAAAGGAAAAGTTATTGATGTGACAGAAAATATTATTTTATTGAAGAATGTGTGGTTGAAAATGAGTAGAAGAATGAAAATGAAAATTTTAATGTGATCAAACAGGGGCTAAAATGGATTTGATTGTCGCTCATCAGCAGGAACAAAACTGTAGAATGGCCTTACAGGTATAAACCTTACCAAGGACCCAAATAAGGGTACCAACTTAAAGATACATTTGGAATTGCATAACAAAGACCATGTTTGGCTTAGCTTAAAAAGTTATAAGTAAACAAGTTTTAAAATAAATAATTATTTTAACTGTTATGGTTGGAAACAATAAGTTAATGAAAAGTATTTTCACTTATTTTCAAGCTTAGCCGAACATGCTAAAAAAGTAACTGTAAACTGATATAAATTGAACAAAACGACCCAAAGCATGGTAGCATTTTCAATTTATCTTGCTGCTTTCCATCAAAAAGTACGGATAAAAATATTGCCATGACTAGATACTATTTACATAAACTCAATGGTAATCAATTAGACAGTTCAACAATAATTAGACTAGTCAAGAGAGACAAACCTGGCAATTCCCATCTCCCTGGATTTGCAATTCGGCTAACCCATATGTTGTTAACCTGAATGACAGCTAAATATCTTAAGGAAAGCCTTTCTAGAAAAAAGTATCTATTAAATAAAATATGGAAGGTTCAAACGATCAAACAATAATATCACAATCCTGCAAATCCATATGACCAGGTTCAAAAAAACCCTTCATCCTCCACAGGCAATAGTGAACAGACACGCCAAAAATTAAAACGAAAAGACATTCATATTAGATATAGCAAAGACGTTCTCAAAGAAGAAGAATGTTGAAAAAAGGACCCTTTAAAGCAGACGCAAAAGATTAAAAGAAAAGACGTACATTTTAAATATAGTCAGGAAGTTATTGAAGAAGAAAAATGGCCAATAACGTGTTAGATCTACATGCTACAGCCTGTACCATTGTGAAATTCAATGGCAAAAATTATGCTCTCTGGTCTCAAGCATTCCGTACCTTCTTGGGTTCCCAAAGTCGTGCTAATCATCTCGATGATGAATTGCCAAATTCTAAGAATTCCAAGTATGGAGCATGGCGTCAATCTGATTGTGCAGTTAAAACATGGATGTTGAATGCCTTGGCACCTGAGATTGCTGCTTCAGTTGGTTTGGCCTTAACTACTAAGGAGATGTGGAATGCCATCAAAGAGATATTTTCTAATGATGATAACAATTCTCGTATCTTTTCTTTATTTCAGCAACTTATCTGTAATAAGCAAGGGGGAGGTCTCTACCAGAATGTTTTGCTATCTATCAAGGAATTATCAATGAATTTCATCAACTTCAGCCTCTCTCTGCTGATCTCGAGACTCGGAAACAACAATGGGAAAACCTGTTTGTTTGCAGTTTTTTGATGAATCTGAATGAGCATTATAACAGTTTCAGGAGTCAATTACTTGGAGACCGTAACATGCCTACACTTCAATCTGCTTTCTCTCGTCTACAATCTGCCTCTTTGACCTTATCCTCTCTAGGGGTGAATCTTGAAAATTCTGCCATGGTTGCATGTAGTCATGGCTATGGCCTTGGTAAAACAAAATGTCGTAAAAAGTTATGTAAGTTTTGTGGTAAAGAAGGACACACTTTAGATCGATGTTAGGACAAACATGGCAAGCCTGATTGGGCTATCAAAGGTGCTAAAGTTAAATCATTCAAAGGGCCTAAAGCTACAGTTGTTACTCATTCTTTAGATGAATCTAGTTCCTCTACAACAATTCCTGTAGATGTTATTCAAATCTCTAAAGAGGAGTATAATAGATTACGTCACTCTCAACCAGTCATGTTACCTCCAATGTCATTCCATCGGATATTGGTGCATTTGCAGCCTCCTCTGGTAATTCATGGTTAATTTATTCAGGTGCATCTAATCACGTGACTTGTAACTCCCATCAATTCTCTAATTTTACACCTTGTCAGTCTCTTTCTCCAATCACTGTTGCTGATGGTTCTATTTTTCATGTGTCCGGTTTTGGTACTGTTCATACTTCTTCTTTTGCACTTGATCATGTCCTACATGTTCCAAAGTTATCATTTTACCTCCTCTCTGTTAATCAACTTACAAAATCCTTAAATTATTTTGTAAGTTTCTCTCTTAACTTATTGTATCTTTCAAGATCTCCAGACAAATAAAGTGATTGGACACGGCTCTGAGTCCGGGGGAGTTTACTATCTTACTCATGATTCTACATCTAAAGTTGTTGTTGCTGAGGGTTTGTCTCCTTTCGACTGGCATTGTTGACTGGGTCATCCACCTCTTTCTAGGTTAAAAAAAGTTCTCTTTTCAAGAGTCTATTTTTGAAATAAAATGTGATGAATGTTAGTTAGGTATGCATCATAGAACATCTTTTCCTTCTACAGAAAGTCGAAGTATGCGTCTTTTTTATTTAGTCCATTCCGATGTGGTCTTTGTTCGTTATTCTACTATGTTAGGTGATATGTATTTTATTACCTTTGAGGATGATCATTCCAGAATGACTTGACTTTATTTGTTAAAAGATAGGTCGTCTGTTCTTGATGTATTTCAAATCTTTATAGTGAAATAAAGACTCAGTTTTCGTCTAATATTCGTGTATTAAGATCTTACAATGCTTTAGAATATATGAAATCCGATTTCTCTTAAGTTTTGTTCTTCTAATGGTATTATTCATCAAACTTCATGTGCTTATACCCCACAACAGAATGGTGTGGCAAAACTTAAAAATCAACATCTTCTTGATGTTGCACGCACTATTATGCTTCAAATGCATGTACCTAAATCTTTTTGGGGTGATGCAATACTCACTGAAGGTTTTCTTATTAATAGGATGCCCTCATTTGCTCTTGGAGGTGAAATTCCTTTTAAATGTCTTTTTCCCGATTTTTCTTTATTTTCATTCACTTCTCGTATTTTTAGGTGCGCGCGCTTTGTTCACCTTTTTGCGACTGGTATGGATAAGCTCTCTCCTAGAGCTATTCGTTGTGTTTTCTTAGGATATTCTCGAACTCAAAAAGGGTATCGATGTTATGATCCTATAACTAAAAAGAGGTTTGTTTCTGCAAATGTCACCTTCTTTGAGTCTGAATATTTTTTCAAGGTTTTGACTTCCACAAAATCTATTCATCTTCCTACTCTTGTGTTTACTTTTATACCACCTTCTAAACCCTTACAGGTTGACAATAGGCGCAACACTATGAAAACCCCTCCAGCACAAGAGACGTTTCCAACTCCACTAAATTCTGATGGTGATTCTAATCATTTGCCAATTGCTTTTCACGAAGGTAAGCGTTATTGCACTCATCATCACATTGCTAATTTTGTCTCTTTCGATCACCTTGGTCCATTTTTTCATCCTTTTGCACTATCTCTGTCATCTATATCCATTCCTAAGAATTACCTGAGGCTTTCCACAATCCTGATTGGACAAAGGCCATGAAGGAGGAGATGTCAGCACTTCTTACTAAAAACACGTGGGACTTAGTACCATTACCTAGTTGGAATGTAGATGGGTTTTCACTCTCAAATATCAACCGGATGGTTCTATTGAGAGATATAAAGCACGATTGGTTACTAAATGATACACTCAAACACAAGGCATAGACTGTTTTGAGTATTTTTCCCCTATTGCTCGGCTTAGCTCCATGCATGTACTTATATCTATGGCAGTAAATCAAAATTGGTTGATGTATCAATTAGATGTGAAAAATGCATTTCTTTATGGGGATTTGGCCGAGGATGTTTATATGGAGTAACCATCAAGGTTTGTTGCTCAAAGAGAGCGTCATCTGGTGAGTAAACTAAAGAAGGCTATTTATGGTTTGAAGTAGAGTCCTCGAGCTTGGTTTGATAAATTTAGCCAAGTAATTCTTGCTTCAGGATTTAGACGAAGCATAGTTCTTCTGGAATTGTGATACTTATTGTATATGTTGATGAGGATGTGACTGGGATTGATGAAACCAAAAAATACTTGACGCAAAAATTTGTTACAAAAGATCTCGGCCAATTGAGGTATTTTCTTGGTATTGAAGTTGCTCATAGTAAACAAGGTGTAGTGTTATCTCAAAGAAAGTACACCACAGATCTCTTAGAAGAAATAGGCCAAATATGGGCAAAACGATGTCCCTATGGAACCTAACCTACACATGTGGAAGGAGGATGAAGACTTTGAGGTAGTACACAACACAAAAGGCTTGTTGGGAGGCTTATTTATTTGACGGTAACGAGACCAGATATTTTGCATGCCGTAGGGCTAGTTAGCCAATTTATGAAAAAACCTAAAACAATATCATTGGAAAGCTGCTTGCAATGTTTTGAGATATGTTAAAAAATCTCCGAGAAAAGGATTGTGGTTTTAAAAAGAATAAACTTATAGATTTAGTTGGTTTTTCATATGCCAATTGTGCTGGTGAAAAAGCTGATAGGAAATCTACATCGGGTATTGCACTTTTGTAGGAGGTAATCTGGTGATTTGGAAGAGCAAGAAGCAAATGGTTGTGTCTAAGTCTAGTGTTGAAGCCGAATACCGTGCCATGGCTCATACTACATGTGACCTAATTTGGTTGAAAGCACTTCTAGAAGATTTCGGTATTACGTACGTAGAACCTATTCCTATGTATTGTGATAATCAAGCCGCAATTCATATTGCAAGTAATTCTATCTTCCACGAGAGGACAAAGAATATTGAAGTTCACTGTCACTTGTGAGAAATGTTGTCACCGGTAAAAAGATTTGTACTCCATTTACATCCCCAAAGGATTAGATTGCTAATATGTTCACCAAGGTACTTAAGAAAAATGACTTTGTAAGACAGAGACAAGCTTCATACGATAGACATCTATGCTTCAGCTTGAGGGGAGTGTTAACAGTGTAATTACCTAAATTAGCTATATTTTAGGAAGTGATTAAGTCAACAAAATTAGTTCCTAATTTGTAGGCTAATTTATTGTTTATTTCCTGTATAATTATTTGCCTATATTAGAACTCGTGTGTGTGTGTGTGTGTGTATCAGCTAGACTAATGTAATCGATATACAGAAATTATTCATTTATCAATTCTTTGATAACAATTCCTAGTGTCACTTCTTTCTTTTTCTCCTATTTACTTTATTATTTGTGTTCTTTTTTCAGTCTCTTGCTTCCATGAGCAAAAGAACAAAGGAAATAAGCCAGTTGTCGGATGCTCTTATTTTAAGACTGGGAGAATAGGAGTACAAATAGTGGAGAAGAAGGAGGATAAGACTAATTTAGGATTTTCGAAAAAAAGGGACACACTTAAGAGAGAAACATTGGGGATATTTTCAATTTCTCTCTCCCTAAGTGTCCTTAAAATATATCCTAAAATAATAAAGAGTAACAAGTACATGAAAAATTACAGAATGTAAAGAAAAACGAAACTGGAGCAAAAGTTATAACCTCTCAGCAAGCCTCCCATGGTCTAAAGTTGCATCATTTGGATCAGGTATATCAACAATTACCCGAGGCGTATGCTGAAAATTCCGTGAATTTGTAAGCGTGTGTATAGCCAAAATCATCCAACACAAATTGCTTAGCAGCCTTGAGTTTTTCCTCATTCGACGCACTCATTATATGTTATTTTAACAGTATAAAATGCAGTACATTTCAAAATCCCAGTTAAACAATATGCAAATTTTTGCAAGTTTCGCAGAAAGTTAACAAATTAGAAAAATCATCAACCACAAGAGAACGATAATCAAGAAAGGCTACATAAAGAGCATACAGACAACATATTCAAGTTCATAATCTCCTTTTATTTAACAAAAATTTCACTACTAGGATTCAATAAGGGGGAAAATTGAGGAATTGATGATAATATATTACAATACCGGGATCGAATCCAAATGAGAAAGCCTCTTGCCAAGCCTGCCATCATATTTTAATCTTTCTTCTTCTGCTAATATTTCTGCAATTGTATGATCATCCTCTGTATCCTGCGAACTGCTATTCAAACTCGAGCTCGAGCTAGCACTTCCACTTCCATATTGCTGGATCATCCTATTTTTCTTGTATGAACAATAAGTTCAAGCACCACCTAAATATAAAGCAAAACAACCATTAAATTACCAAAAAAAAAAATGAATGATCGATATAGTTTCTTGATCTAATAATTCAACAAAACATACCCAAAAGAGAAGATTTTAAAATTTTAACGAAAACCGATTAAGAGTGAAAATATCCAAGAAATAAAGAGAAAGGAAAGCGAAGAGTTGAGGATTTTTTTTTTGGTGGGATTGGGTAGTTATGCTATGTGGGCAAAGGCTGTGATTAATAACCGAACGCTTTGGCTTTGGTAAACAAACAACGCTGGACAAAGCGTGTGATGTTGAAGCTTCTTGCCTTTGTCCAAATATTATATTGTCTTTTTAAATTTTTTGTTGGTGATCCTCGCGACTGTCCAAATAAAACTATGAAAATTTCCACCCTCACGTAGCGTTTAACATCTTTTCTCCCACATGCAAGGTGTTAATTTATTGTAAGCCTGTTTGGATTGTCAACACAGTCCAGGCAAAATCACAGTTCTTGATTTAAATAATAGTTTTAAATTGATTTCACATTGATTTTAAATAATAATATTTTTCGATGGATTTTGAATTGATGACAGTTTAGATTTAAATTGTTATTATGTTATTGTCCAAGTTTTAGACTATATATATTTACGTGTTTAGCTCTAATTTTCGAGTATGTATAAAAAGAAAAGAAGAAGATGATATGTATAATAAATAAAACATTTTTATGAGATTTATGAGTTAAATGACAACTTTGCAAAGTTTTAAAACATGTAATGATATGAAAAATTCTTGGCATGCAATGCTCACTATTCGACCACCATCCGATTGATCCAAGGTATGAAATAAAATGTCATTCTTTCAGTATGATTATGAGTTTCTTGCTTCATGTGATGTACTATTATAAGTATGTCCAAGTCAAATATCCAAAACTTTTCAACTAATTAAAGTAATTTCAAGAACGAAATTCTTTTAAGTAGGGGAGATTGTAATACCCCGAAAATTTTTAAGAATATAATTTATTTGTTATTTATATTATATATTTATATTTTGAAAAGTTGAAGGATTAAAGTAAAATATATTTTAAATTCTTTTTATTTTGACCAAAAATTTATACACACACAAGAGAGGGGAAAAAAAGACTCAGAGAGATTGTTTTAAAATGTCAAAATCATTATATATATATATATATATATATATATATATAATTGTGTATGGAAATTACGCGCATCTTACTAGATATTTTTAAATACCCACTTTTACAAAAAAATTATAGATTAGTTCGGATCAATTGGACTTGTGGCAGGATGGTAATGCGGGGTTGCCAGAGGATCAAAGGAAAAATATACATTTAAGTTTTTTTTTTTTTCAATTTATTAGTTAGTTTAATATTCATTCAAAGACGCGATTTAATTAGATAAGTGTATGTTATTTTTTAAAAGATACAATTTTCATGTTTGATTTAAATTTATGAATATTTTAATTATTTTACTTATCGTCTCGTATTTAACGTAAAGAGAAGTTTTTTATAACACTCTTTAAGCTTTATGAAATTTTGGAGCGTTTCCTTGACTTTTTTTAGGTTAAAAATGTGTTAGGACTGGGTGGGATGTGGTGTTGAATGGGGTGGGGTGTTAGAAAAAAAAAATTTATCATCTGATTATTGGAATGAAAATCGGAAAAATAGGTGTGGTGTAATTTCCTCTATAGCAGGGCGGTCCTGTGCTCAATTGCAAAAATCATATTTAAAAAAATTATTTTCTTATTTTATAACGCACATCAAATCAACTATAATCCAACTGCATATTTAACCCATAGTTTATATCCATAACCTGTCCCCTAATGCCATAAATTTCCTTTCCAAATTTAGCCCGCGTTTGAGCTCCATTGATTTTGAAATAGTATTTTTTAAAGATTGTGTGGTTAAAAAGTAAAGAGAATTTTTGAGTTTATGTATAATATTATTTTATTGAGAGTATGTGTGATTGATAAGAAAAGACAAAAAAATAAATTAACAAACATGGGCTTAATTTCCATCCCCAAGCTCAACCTAAATTTAATTTTCAATTTCATCGCCACATTTCTTGCCCCTATTCATATGTCCAAATTCAAGTTCAATTTCCAAATTCTCAACTGTATATTGACTATTGTTCACTTTTCTTGATTTCAAACTTTCTGCTACGTTAAAATCTCACAAGCGTACAGATTCATTGTACTAGTAATAATCGTGATGCTCTTGTAGTCGTTTGATAGAGAATAAAGCTCAATTATAGTGTATTTGATATAT
>CAIGRN010102378.1:0-12581 GCA_903798345.1 Fraxinus anomala
CTAAAATTTAAACATCTGGACATATGTGTTCTTTAGCTCCCGTTTGCCCCCATTATTTCTCATCAATTTATAATTCATTTTTCTCTTTCCATATCAATCACACATTTTTCAATAAAATAATATTACACGTAAACTCAAAAACTTTTCGTTCCTTTTTAACCATATCTTTTTCAATAAATTACCATTATCTCATTATAATATGGAATAATGAGGACCAAACGGACGCCTGTAATCCTAATTATACGCGTTTGTGCTCCCACATGCTCCAAAGTTGGAAACTTTTTCATTTTATTTTTCTTTTATATTGCTTTTGATCAAGCTTGGAACTTAATTATTGCCATGCAACCCTCAATGACCTTCAAGAAAAACATAAAAAATTAAAAAATCAATTTGTAGAATTGAAGTCAAGCATACTCAACTTATTATAACTAGCTTCTGTCTAGTTATATACATGCAACAACCCTATTTAATGATCTCTTTAGCTAGCATTGATATGTTGTTTATGACTAAGTAGTTTTTTAACTAAAAAAGAAAATATTTTCTTCATCAAATTCATTTTATTTTTCTTTTTGTATGCAAAACATTGGTATTAAGTTCTAGTGTGGAAGTATTTCTATTTTTTTCTTTTTGAATTGTGTAGTTAAAAATATGGAAAGATTATGGGAAAATGTAAAAATTTATTTTTTTAAAAAAAATATATTGGTTGGAAATGAGTACGGAGAAAAATAATTTTCGAGAAATAATCTTCTGACAAAATCTAAATTCCCTGTTTGAAATTATTCAATCTCTTGGAGTAGGTTCATGGAAAACAGAGAAATTTAAAATCAAATTTACTTCAATAAATCAAACAGCATTTTTATACAATATTTGCGTTAATAAATCCAAATCGCGATAATCAAAATAACCAAATTTGAAACAAATTGTCGGAAGCTCCAGTATCTAGTAGCTTCTACAAAATAGGAAAGTTCTAAAAAGAAACAAATCTAAATTACTAACTATAGAAGTCTTCAGTTTCACTGTCTTCAAGATCCAACAAATAACTTGTCCTCGATTGCAATAGAATAATGTTAAATGTACATTGTGGGGGTTGACATTTTTGTGTATATTTCATTAGAGTTCAAAAAGTGTTGGGTAGAAAAGTGCATTTAAAAAAAAAAAATTGTCTATTATTTGTCACTACGTGACACAATGTCAAAAATAATATAAAATAAAATATACATATAATATGATTGATTCTAATAAACCTGTTTATTGTAACTAAAAGATTCAAATTTTTAGCCTCGCTTGAACTCCATTAAAATTAAATCATTTTTCTCTCTTCTTTTTAATCATACAATTTTCAATAACATAATATTACTCGTAAATTAAAAAAATCATTATTTTTAACCACACATTTTACAAATAAAATATTTTTTCAAAATATTTTTTTTTCTCAAATTCTCATTAAAATTGAGCACAAACAAAGACTTAATAATTTTGATAAAAATTAATAAAATATATTTAAAAGTGAATAAAAGTGGTGGATTTCGTAAATTAATTATTGATTTTGACTTTATTTTTATCAAATTTCTAAGATACACCTAACATGGACTAATTGTACATGTGCATAAAAAATAAATTATCACATATATATCATATAAAACGACTACTACTAGTCGTCACTATGAATATTATTACACATTCCATCTATAAAAATTAATGAAATATATTTAAAAGTGAATAAAATTGGTGGATCTCATAAATTAATTATTGATTTTAACTTTATTTTTATCAAATTTCTAAGATAAACCTAACATGGACTAATTGCACATGTGCATTAAAAACAAATTATCACATAAAATGACTACTGCTAGTCGTCACTATGAATAACATTATACATTCCATTTGTCGCACAAATTAACATTTCAAACATGTTTGGCCCTCATTAATTTATAATACATTTTTTTCTCTATTTTTTAATCAAACATTTTTCAATAAAATAATATTACACTTAAATCAAAAAATTTTTTATCTTTTTCAACCACACATTCTTAAAAAGAAAATCATTTTTCTCATTATAAATTGAAATAATGGAGGCCAAACAAAGATCCACTTTTTATGGTCGTCGGGTTGACTTAAACAGTTTTTTTCCTTTTTATTCTTTTATTCTTTTTAATTAGATTTAATTTTAAAATTATTTTTGTTTATTTTTTGTTCTTGATTAAGCTTTACCACTGTTAAAAGTTCTGGGCTACTTGTATTTGTAAATTTCTCACTCCAATCATCACTCCCCGTTCTTCTTGGAATCTCCTCATCTGATACAGGAAGCCCATGTTTTCCCGCAACTCCAATTTTTTTTCAAGACTAGTTGTTGATTTTGTATTTGTTGTGTTTTTATTAGTGTAGAAATTTTTTTTAAAAAAAATAGTTTTTATTAGATCATTCAAGAGTCTTGGGAATATATTATTGCATCGCTAATACTTCATCTAATAAGGTGATTATTTTAGAAGTTGATATTAATGCACAAAGAAACTCACCAAAAATAAAATTGAAAACAACACGTGTATTTAGAGAACATGGCAATATATGATAATAGAAACGTTTGACATACATAAAGATTACAGGTTTACAAGAGTAAAAAATATTTGATTCTTTAAATAATAAAGCATGCAATGAAAAATGAAAATGCATAGCAAATAAGTTGTAAAAAGATATCATACAACATTATCATACAACATTTACAAAATAAAACGCACATTTTGCAGTCATAAGTTTAAAATAGAAGACATCGTGAAGTTTTTTATGCATCATTTTAGCCACCATACATAAGTATGTACTATATTATATCAGAATTCCTTACACAATAACCTTTATTAGTGTTATTGGCGGCTGTTCGTCGGCTCGATCACTTGACTCATGAAAACTCGGCTCGTAGGCTGACGAGCCCGAGCACGAGTCGAGCGGGCCAACTCCCCCACGGGCTAGCCAACGAGCTCCACCACGAGCTGAGCTCATGGGCTAGTCTTTTTGAAGTGTTATTTTTTTTTAAGAAGAAAGGAAAAAAAAAATTTGACGAGACAAGAGCTCGACCCGTGAGTAACTAGCCAAGCGCGGCTCGTGATGAGCACGAGCCGAGCTCATGGACAGAGCCGGCTCGACCCATTGCCACCTATATTGGCGGTTGAGAATGTGACTGTTGAAGTTAAAAACAAACCACCTAACACCGTTAAATCATTAAATTTTATTCAAGATTACCATAGATGTAGACTATAAATAATAATAAAAAGGTAAATAAACAATTGACATGAAGGTGTCATCAACTTACACGGTAAAAATACAATAATAAACTTTCATATGACCTCAATACACATAATTATACTGAAACCCTAAAGCAATTAACAAAGAAACGAAAGTAAGGCTAAAAAAACATGATCATACCTCTTCTGAATCAATTAACATCCACTTACCATCACGTGATTCAACAAAAATTCTATCAAAATCAGGGTCTTGGCTAGAAGAAAAGACAACAAAACGCATTTGGTTTCACATTCTTCAAAACTATTTCTCAAAACAAAAATATTAAAGACATGTTTGCTTTGAAATTTTTAGAAATTGTTTTATGACACTTTATTTAATCAATTTGATTATTCAATAAAATAGAACAATTTTATACTAATATATTCTCAAGTAATATATAAATTTTAAAAGTTAGCGAATCTTACAATATTTTTTTTGTTACAAGAATATAATAAAACACATGTGAATATGTTACACGTACGAGCTAAAAAAATCATCTTAGCATTACTACATACACTTGTAAATATATTATTTTAACAAACAAAATATTTCAAATTGGCATTTCTACAAACACCTTAAATTCGCTCAAAAGTCTAAAATAACCCAAAAAAGGGCCCACTGAAAAGAAACCATTTATTCACCTTCAACTCCTTATCGACATAAAAACGATGAACATCCATGGAAGAAGAAATGCACAACAAATTTGTAAATTTGGCATTTTTTTCCAAGTTCCTCATTTGTAGGATTTGCACAATAAACATAAAATCACTTACCTTGATTGCATATGAACCAATGGATCTAACCAAGAAAAGTAATTGCAATCGTACCAATTCACACCTTCATGAAATCATCGACTGGGATTTGCCCTCGCTGCATGAAATTTTGAGGATGCCCACAACAACGCCTTGTTACTTCATTATGTACAAATGTGAAGTTTACATCTATTTTTGTTCAAATCATATAGACCCAAGTGTGGTTTTGGATGGAATCTCAAGGATTCGGGCTTCGATATACTTTGAAGATCTTGGGATAAATGCACTTTCAGTGTGAAAATACCTTAGAAAAATAGTGTGAATTCATCTAATCTTTTGTTCAAATCACAAGGATAGAAATTGATTTAGGATGAATATTATAAGTTATTTGGGTGGTTCGATTTGGTATTGGAAGGAGGAATTTGGAATTTACTTCCCTTATTTTCAGTTTTTCAAGGTTTCACCTCAAAACGGAAAAATATATTTTGAATTTTACGTTATAAATTTAATTTTAGTTTCAATAATGCATTTTCAAGAGTACCAAATCAAACAAGTTTTGTGAGTGTTTTACAAAATTAAAAACTAAAAACACCAAACCAAACACCCCATTAATGTTTCCTTTAATATATTTATCAAATTTGGCTAACACGACAAGTTGAAAGACATGGTTAAAAGCAAAAAAAAAATCATCAAGTTAACTGAACAAGACCTGATCTTATCCCAAACAAAGCTACTAATAAATGGTTAATCCATGATCCATAAGCAATTTTGTGGTTACATAAAAAATGCCAAAAAATTAATTTAAAAGCAAACAAGTTTAAAACCTCCTTCACTAATTTCAACTTGTGATTTCATCATTCCTTACAAAACATGAAAGATCAAAGAAGATACGCCAAACCCCATAATATCACGTTCTCTAGGACAGTCTGACACAACCCAATAGAACGGATGCTGGACATTCATTAAGCTTAACACAATTTCATTCCGTAAATTAAAAAAAAAAAATTTGAAGTTTTAACATGATGACATCATCACGCAATAACATAAGAAACATAAGTTTTGGATCAAAGAAAATCGGTCTGTATGTTTGAAAACTAAGTAATAAATCTAGTACAGAACCAGGAAATGGAAAGTGAGCCATCATTAATTGGAACTTATTTGCTAAAGTTTTTATTCTCATGCTAAAGTGAGCATCAGTTTGCATGCTAAAGTTTTTATTCCCACGCTAACTATACGAACTAATCAGTTTACAAACAATACTAAATTTTAATCAAAACCATACATCTAAATACAAAAAAGTAAATGACAATCCCTTTTTACATCAAAAGTTTAAGGAGCTAATCCCTTTTTTCTGTGTTTCCAAAGTGCTAATTGAACGAAAATTGTCAAACTCATGAATTGTTAATCGTTACAGCAATTTTTAAAAACTACAAGAAGCTCATATGAGAATTTATATGTGAATCTGAATTATAAGTCAGATCAAGAAATTAATGTACACTCGTATGAAAATTCGAACACATCTATATATGGAATACAACCCATAATTTATCATATCCTCCTTAATACAAAGAAATGAATAGCTGAATTATATATATTAAAAGAAAGTCTCAAAATTGATATTAATTGTTAGCACTGTAAAAAAAAAAATGCTCCACTAAGCGCGGACACGATGTCTCTGTGCAGTGAGGAGATTTTTTTTTTTTAAATAAACACAATTAAGATATCTGGAACCAATTCCCAAAATAAAATCAAATTCTTCAAAATAAAAAGACAACTCAAATTATTCAAACTTTGATATGTTGTTTTTTATAGCACATTGAGAAAAAAAAAATGGAAATGAATATATATAAGACGTGTATAAAATGGATACAAGACGTAAGAAATCAAAAAACTGGAGGAGTGAAAAATGGGAAAATGAACAGCAACATTTTATTGATTACTATTGCATCTACAGTACCCCCAAAACTATTATATATATATATATATATATATATATATATATATATATAGTTGTGATACGAGAATAAAAGAAACACGATAATTTTAAAATTGTTGGAGAATCATACCTCTACCAAACATATAACAATATAAGTAAATTAAAACTTAATCCATGTTTGGTTATTAAAAAATCGGATTTTTGGTAAATTTTGATCAAAAATGAAAAAAATATATGGTTGAAAAATTAATAAAAGTTGTGGGTTTCGTGACAGAATAATGTTACTTGTACATAATGATTTACATACAGATGATATGTTAAAAATAGAGTAAGAAATTTTTCTTTGTTATTTGGTTGAAGAAACTTTAACACAATCATAACTCACTGCATCATATATAATTATATACATGTAACACAATAATTCTTGAAATATAGCAATAAGTTTCAAACTTTAATTAATGAAAATTAACAAAAGTCCAAAAGGACCAAAACACCAACCC
Organism: Fraxinus anomala; assembly: GCA_903798345.1. Classification (NCBI taxonomy): domain Eukaryota; kingdom Viridiplantae; phylum Streptophyta; class Magnoliopsida; order Lamiales; family Oleaceae; genus Fraxinus; species Fraxinus anomala. The sequence goes on from CAIGRN010102378.1 coordinate 6,465, forward strand.
GACAAAAGATAACATTATTTTGGATTAATGATACCTTGTACAGTTATTTGTCATCCATAAAGATCAAGAAATATTATTACATAATTTAATCATATCAATAAGGAGTAGCCTCACGTGCTACATGTTATCCGTGGGGCGACATGTCATATATGCTGCCTATATCCAAAGACCCGATCGCTGAAATTTTGTGGGACCAGTCAATATATTTTAGGGAAAATTGCAGCATTAGTCACCAACCTATCGACATTATAGCACCTTCGCCCTCAGTGTATGTTACTTGACAACATGATCCTTATACTATTAGTTAATCCCGTCCAAAACAATTCTCGATCCAAACAAAAAGACAGACTCGAACCCCATCCATCACCATTATACAGAGTTTATGCAAAATATAAATCGTGTTTTCTTTTAAACGGGCCCAGAATAGTACTGGGCCTATTTAACCCTATTTTATTTGAAGGTCTGGTCCTTTTAGTTTTTAGGGCACTGCAATAAATTCCCTTCACAACGGCGGAAGCTCGTTGTCTTCACCAAAATATTGAAGGTATGCTTTTTCGATGAACCTTTTAGATAAAGATCAAATGTGTAATTCTGAAATAGGAGAACAATTCGATTTTGCAGTTGATTTATATTTGTTGAGTTAAAATAAATCTAAGAATTGGTTTAAGAGGTAACCCAATTACTTTGGATTTCTATCTTCGTGGGTTTTAAAAAAGCCGATTATAAGATGCTTTTTTTTTTTTTTTTTCCTCAAATGAATACTTGAACTTATAAACTTCATGAACAAGTTGAAAGCGGTGATTTCCCATGAGCTTTGTATATTGGTTTGACCAATTTACTTTTTACTCTTTGAAAATATGAAAAGGGGTTTCAATTTTCTGTTTCTTCAAGCTGTTTCTTTGGACCAAATCGATGTTACAAAACCGTAAGAGGATGAAATTTGGGGGTAAAATTCCTTTCGAATCATAGAAATTTGACCTAGGCCAATAACCGACCAGGTCAGGTGTGTGTGTGTGTGTGTGTGTGTTGGGTTGACCCGGTTGCAGTCTTTCTGAAATTTTCTGTAGGTCAGGACGACTTCAGAAGGAGTTCTCGGGTCGAAAATACAACATGGAGAAAATAATAGCAAAGATGTATTTTGATTTTAACAACGTTAATAATCCCTTTAATTTTGTCTCATCAACCCCTTTATACTGGAACTGAAATTGAATAGAACTAGTTTGAAGAATATTTAGTTCCTGAATATTTGAAAATGGAAAGAGAAACATGAAAACATAATATTTGTAGTTTAGGAGTAATGAGTTATCTGGACTATTTCTTTGTTGATCTTTATTTTGTTAATGTTTAAACTACTATACTTGTGAGAAACTGAGGCGAGGAGGTTATTACTGGTTCCGGTGGTCGATGAAGAGTTCAGATGATTGAAGGTACTCTAATAGACATTCAGATTCTTATTGAAGTGTGATCCAGAAATGATATGTTAACGTGATAATTTATAAATTCATTGTTTTGATCCCAATGTTATCATTTTCATGGTTGTTGGAAGTCCTCTGGATATACTTAAAACTAATGAAATTAGCTATGTTTTCTAACTGGACATCCAAAACCGGTAAAACCTGAAACCAGCCAGTAAACTGATTCGATCAATGCTATAAAACCCCTTTTTTTGAAAACTGGGGAAAAACCCGGCCAAAAGACAGAACCTACAGCAAACCAGTTGGCCCTGCTCCAGTTTTTCCGGTTTAGCCGGTTGTCTTATAATTTAGAAAACAAAAGACTTCTGGCCCTCTGGAGCAGTAAATATAAGAAAATGGAGTGACTTCACTGCAAATTGCCAATTGTTTCCTGTACTCTTTCCTTTATTCAGTTCCAATGTGGGATTCTGATGAGAAATAAATAATTATTTTTATTTCAAAACATTTGTAAGAAGATCTGAAACCCAAATAATTATTTCTTAATTTAATTTATTTTCTCATTCTACCTCTATTTTTCTCATTTAATTTTATTTTAACGACACACTTAAATCCTATATAAATGTTTAAGTGATACATCATATATTGAAGTTTTTTCTATATTTAGTCTCATTTGCTATTCATATTGGAAGTGGACTTAACGAAAATTAAATGTAGACTAGTTTAATAAGTGGATTTATTTATATTTATTAATTAAATTTAGAAAACTATCTTTATTTTTGTCTTCCCTTTTTTTTGTGGGATGTTATTTATTACAACCGGTTTCGACCTAGTTTGACGTTTTGACCCTTGACCCTTACTTTTTTCCGGGTAAATGCTTAGTTCGGCTTAAATTGTATAATTTTAGTAATGGATCATTGTGATACTTCTAAGAATAGAGCACCAGTTACACGTGAGACTATTGCTGACGTAAAAGACTGAAATGCTGAGGCCTATATGATGTTTAATTCACATTAGTAGTTGTTTTAGCTTATTTAGTTGTGTGCACCAAAAATGCTATTATAGTACATTTTGTAGGATTGAGATCGTGATATTAAAGGGATGACAGGAATGAAGAGAACCACATATTGATGTTACTGAGATTAATAAATTTCCGAGCAGCAAGTAGAATCTTATTTGCGTATATGCATAGAAATAGTTCATTTTGCATTATATTTGTTACATCATCTTCAAATGCATGCGTTGGTATGCATTTTGCTGAATAAGCTGTGATAAACTCTAGCACGTGCTTAAAGTCTGAAGCTGCAGGGATTTGGCAGTGAGTAAGAGTAGCACAAGTCTGACTAGTGTGTCTTGAGACTGATTTAAGCTCTTAAGGGTGCTCTGTAATGAAGGAAATTCATATATGTTGTCTTGTTAGAGGTTAAAGCTTGGCACGGCCTGTGGATTGGCAGCCCATACTCCGACTTAAACCAAGCAATGCAAGGAGTTTTTGAGCTTTGAAGAAACAAATACCATTCCTCGTATTATCTGCTAGTCCCATGGTGTCCTCAGGTAAGTAGAATTAAGGTCTATTTAGGTGAGTGTATTGAGTTACTTCAATTGGCCACCTGGGGTACAATAACTTGACCTTCCATACAGCCTTCTTTGAAAAGCTTAGGTTACTTGGCCTCTGTTGGATACAAAGTTAGAAATAGTTAATAAATCCAGTTAAAAGTAAAATTTCAATTTCAACCACACTTTCATATTTACTATTCATTATTCTATGCACATTACGTGGGACCTACTACTATTTCTTTTACTATTCTTATTTAAAAACCATTTATTATGTTAACATTTCTAATTAGCTGCCCCAAATCCTGAGGATTTTCAGATCCATCAACCTGGATAATTTTTTGTGCAATTCATGACAATCAATTTGGAGACAAAAATGATGATCGTTGAAGACGAGTCCAAAGTAAAGAAAGAAAGGTCTCGACTCTGTAGGCATTAGTGAGGGTGCTGAAAATAACTACGCATGCATGGAATGAGGTATGTGGAAGCATTAATGCAGGCAGGCTTTGAACTACAAGGATTTGCCTACAACGTGGAGCCTTTTCTTTCTCTACTTTGGGCATATCGGAGGATCGTGAAATTTTGTTATCTAGTTGATTGAAGCGTGGGTTACTAAGAAATTTATCTAGGTTGATGAGTTCTTAAAGCCTGAGGACATTGGCAACTAACATGAAAATGTGGCATTGATGGTCTTCTACAGTCTTTTTGTATCCAAGTGACCAACGATAGTAACTCAAAATATATATTTTAATTCCGTATCAATTTCACTACATGTGTCTCTTCAAATTGAATAATGCTACTTTGCTAAAAAGTGGACGACATATTTAAATAGTGTAATGATAGATTGACATGTCACTCATGTTGTTGCATTATGTCAAGGATTATGTCTTATGTAGCATGATTGTTTCAAATTAAGAAGCAACAATTAGACCAACATATTTATGTTTTAATTTGGTTGAAAGCAATTAAATCGTGGTTTGAAATTAAATTGAACTACAAAAATAATTTGGTTTGGAAATTGATTTATAAAAGTAAATCAGAACCGGTCAATATTCTCATTGAAGGATGATCAAATTGATGCAAAGGAGCTTTCAACTTTGATATTTTCGTTGCAACAAATTTTTTTATCGCATCAGTATTTAAGATTGAGAAAAAAATTGAAATATTGCCTCATGTTAGGAATTGGGAATTTGATTGACCACTCTTTAACTAAGCAGATTAAATTCATTGTATTATTGAATAATCAAATGGATGCGAAAGAGTTTTCAATTATTAATAAATAAACTAAGCTTCTGTTTGATGTAGCTTAAAAGTTGAAAAAAAAAAAAAATTCAAGGTAACTACACATTTTATGAATTCATAATTTTTATTAATGTTCTTACTACAACAAAATCTACTAAATTTTAGAAAAACAAATAAACTCCAACAGCGCGTCATTAAAACAAAAAAATATATATATATATCCGCCTTCTTCGTTGCGCCTCCTCATCAGGTGCTGGGTCCGCCAATGAGAGTCACGATACGATTAGTATTCTTGGAGGCCCTTCACGGCACATTGGCTTAGGAGCCCGGCTAGGAATAGGAATCATGGTCCTACGTATCAAGGAGAGTGAGACTTTCTTAGTTGAATAGGAGAGGGACTTCTGGATTGGGTCCCAGCAATAGGCAGTGCATTAGACCCCATCACCCCAGGTGATATCTGGAATAGGGTTCATTATGTAGGAGAGGCTCATACCCTGAGGTGCAAGTCCCGACCTCGTGACCTGATTATGAGGACCTACTAATACGGGGTTGCGCCACTTGGTCAGCCTATCCGTTGCCCAATGGGTCCATTGGTTCTTCAGTTATGGAGTGATCGGAAAATATATTTGACTGTTCCCGTGCAACTAAGAAAAGTACTGAACTAATAGAGCAAAAGTAGAAGGATCAAGCAGAACCTAATCTATTTACTGAATAAATTACTAATTAAATATACAAATGAGCTCATGTACGCAATCCCTCGTCCATCAATCACACACAGAACGACACGTTAATGCAACGTAAACTCCATATTATAAACCAGATATACATATCGACCAACAGTTATTACAGATAGAACATATTTATGGCATGTTTGGGCAAACCAAACAAATAAAACTTGAAATATATATTCTAAGGTCTCATTACATCTTGACCCGTCTGGCCGGTCTCACTTGCCTTGTGCTCCGCAGTTCAATTGCTCTGGCATACTTCCACTCATTCGTCTAGAGTAGTTGATGAGCCAAGACATTGAAGAAATTGCAGTTATCCTGAATTAAAAGAACTTCGAATAAATTAAACCAAAATTGAGCTCAGTGGTAAAAGGAACTTCAAAGAGACTAGGCAGAAATCCGAATTTAAATAGTCCTAAAACACAAGATTCGGAATTTTACAGTTGACAGGATAACAAATTATATTGAAGAGAATGTTGGCAGTAGTCGGGACCTCCCTCCGCTTTCTCTGATATCTTGAATTCACCTTAAGCTTTTAAACGGTGTGGTTCAATAAATCACAATGCCACGTCTACTCCCATTTTTACCAATAATTTTGTCAAATTTTCTCGACACATCTGATGAAATCATCTCTGTTTACAGCAGGTTTGAACTCAGCCTTTTCATTTTTGTTCATGAATTGGAACACTCAAGATACTGGGGATATTAATTTGTGCATTTAACCGCTATCAGATTCTTCATTTCTCAATTAGTCATACAATGATTTCCCTTAAAAAGTGCAATCTTACATCAATGTGTTTGGTCCTCTCACAATGAGCCTGGTCCTTAGTGAGGCGGAAGGCACTTTGACTGTCATTGAAAATCATCATTTTCTGTTCTTCTATCATAAGCTCATTTATCAGCCCTTTCGACCATAATGTTTTCTTCATTTCATCTGTTACAGCAATGTAGCTTTCTAAAAGTAATGCTCAGAAGACTGGATTGGAATCAGATCTTCAGCTGACTTGTGGGATTGCTCAACCAAAGATGAAACAGAGTTTTTAATCAGGCATCGATTTTTCTCAATGATTTGTACCACCAATCCAGGTTATCCCAGGGATTTTCCTTATGTCCCGGCCTTTGTCAACCCTCAATTGACTCACAGCATCCCACCTCTCATCACCAGCATACAAATTAGAGAG
>CAIGRN010102399.1:0-32207 GCA_903798345.1 Fraxinus anomala
TTGTCTATTTTAATCTTTGAAAATTAGATGTGCTAATCAATTGCATATTTAACCATGATACGGATGAACGAACTTTAGGAATTGAGTCTTACAAAAGTGCAAGGTAGACAATGTTATTGCATGAATTAAAATTTAAAAATTCATTTGGATAAAAAGGATTAGTATCCTACCTTCACTTCAATTTTCCTGATGGTACTAAAACAATTCCATATTTAAAGTGTAGACGATAGAGATCATATTAACAAATTTTCTTACCTAGCTAAGACTTTCACCTCCAAATCTCACTAGTTTTGATACTCAAATTGGATCTAGAGATGAAATTGCTATTTGGGATGAAAATATTTGAATTGTATGCATTTCTCTTCAAATGATGGGGTATTTACATATTTTCCCCCAAACTTTGGCATAATTTGGTCATTCAGGGAAAATGACAGATGGTAGATCCTTATTAGTTACCTTATAACTGATTTCATTACAAATGTCAAGCTTTATTCATTTGCTTATATGTGTTTATTTGTTAGCCTGAAGAAACCTGGATGGAGGGAGAGGCTCACCCACTAAGCGAACTTCTTAGGCCTTCGTTTCCTTCACACATGACTTCACTTCGTTCTACTGGAACAAAGTTCACGGAATATATTTTTTGGCTTAACAAACAGTCCCACAGTCCCCAAAGTCCTGTTTTATTATTCATATTAAATATTGTAATTGTAAAATACTTTGGGATCACAAACCTCGTTGATGAGTTTGCCCAATTATTTTCACGTGTTATTACAATCTATATTTCTTTTCACCTGTTTCATGTCTAGATTTTTAGCCTAAATATTTCGTTTCGATCTTGAATATGAAAATGAATTGTTAAAATTGTATGTCTTGTAATGTACAATTTCATATCAAGTAACTATTCTATACATGTTGTATTAGAAGAAGTAGTTCTTGAATGTAGCATTATGTGAATAGTCATTCTATACTTCTGTTTCTCTTATGCAGGTGTAAGAATGGACACAATAGATGTGAATATATGTGAAGAAAATGACACAATAGCACCATCAGATGATTTGCTATCGGGTCTTCTCTACGTGCACCGTCAACATCACATAAGCGAAAATCTAATAGACAGGCTTCATATGTTTGGGATCACTTTACACTATTAGGCTCAAGGGATGATCCAAATGTTAGGTGTAGGTGTAAATATTGTGGAGTTGATTATGCTTGTGGTACTAAAAAATGTGGTACAAGCACTTTAGGTAACCATTTGACAAATAATTGTAAGAAATATCCTGGTAGATTGCAAGATAAGAAGAAGAAAATCGTGTCTTTGAGAAAAATGAGGGTGGTGGGTTGGTCAGAGTAAGGAAGAGTGTAGGGTTGCTTGTTCTAAGATGATAGTACTAGATGAATTACCCTTTAGGTTTGTTGAAGCTCGTGGGTTTAAACTATTTTGTAGTGTTGCATGTCCTCAGTTTCAGGTTCCATCTCGCAGGACTCTTGTTAGAGACATTTACATGTTATATTTGGATAAAAAAATTGAAATTGAGAGATGTCTTTTCATTTCACCATCAAAGGGTTTCCCTCACAATTGATAATTGCACATCCATTTGGAATGTTACTTACATGTCTCTTACTGCACACTTTATTGATTCGGATTGGGCTCTTAATAAACATATTTTGAATTTTTGTGTTGTTCCGAATCATTAGAGAGAAACTATTGGAAAAATGATTGAGACTTGTTTGCGTGATTGGGAGATTGAAAAAGATTTTACAGCCACTGTTGATAATGCAAGCTCCAATGATACAATTATTTCTTATCTTAGAAAGATGGTCGTTGGTTGGGGAAGAAATGGGTGTGTTCTAGATGGAAGATATTTGCACTTGAGGTGTTTTGCACACATTATTAATTTGATTGTTTGTGAGGGTTTAAGAGAAGCACACGACTATATTGTAAATATTCGCAATGCAATCAAATATGGCAATCAAATATGTTAAATCTGCTCCTGCTAGCTATGAGATATTGAAGGAGTGTGCGAGGTAAAAGAAGATTGATTGCAAGTCCATTGTGTTTCTAGATGTTCCAACTAGGTGGAATTCCACCCATTTGATGTTGGAAATGGCATTGAAGTTTGAAAAAGCTTTTTGACGGGTTAGATGAAGAGGATGCACACTATTTGCATTAATTTGGAGAGGATCATGGTGGTAGAAGGACGGGTGGACCCACTTCAAGTTTAGATTGGGAAAATGGATATGTGTTTGTCAAGTTTCCTGAAATTTTCTTTAATGTAACTTTGATTTTTTCTACGTCATTGCATGTTAGTGCTTGTGCTTATCTTCATGAAATATGTAATCTTTTCATTGAATTGGATGAATGGAAATTAAGTGGCAATATTTTGTTGAGTGAAATGGCAACTAACACGAAGAAGAAGTTTGACAAGTATTAGGGTAAAATGGAAAATGTAAATCATTTGTTGCTTATTGCTATTGTTTTGATCTGAGATACAAAATGAATTATGTTGAATATTGTTTTGGTGATCTATACTTCAACAAGTAAGTTGTCAGTAGCATGATGAAGTCTTTGAAAACTAATTTGATGGATATTGATAATTGGTATGTGGATTGTGGAAGTAGTCAAGTATCAACCGAGGATTCTTTAAGTTCTTTCAATTCAGATAAAGGTAGTTCTTCTTTGAGTGATGCTTGCCATTCTAGGTTTATGGCAAACCAAGCAATAGAAGATTGCAATAAGACAAAAAATGATGTGGAAAGATACTTATTGGTTGCTCGAGAATGCATAAAGAATAAGGACATTGATGGTCTCGATTGGTAGAAGGTTAAAAAAATAAATATGGTGTCTTGTCCAATTTGGTTAGGGACGTGTTGGCAATTCAAGTTTTAACCATTGCTTCAGAAAGTGCATTTAGTACTAGAAGAAGAATCCTTGATCATTTTCGTAGTTCTCTAAGTCCTAAGTGGAGGTCTTGGTATGTACTCAAAATTGGTTGAAAGTTTCTCCAAACTTAAATGATTTTTGCATGGAAAATGTTGAGCACTACAACCAATTGGATGATGGTAATATATAAGATTTTCAGCAATCTTATTATTTTGATTTATTTCTATTTATTTTCAGCTTAATCACTTTCCTTTTTTGTAGAAATTTTAGAATCAATAAATTCTAAAACAACTGAAGATGATCAGGCCAAATATTAAGGGCTTGTTCTTTTTACCATTTTTAAGTCGTTTTCTGTTTTCGATTTTTCAAAACAGTAAAAATGCATTCTCTTTCCTATTTAGGAAAACACATTTTTGAAAACAAGTTAAAAAATTTACAAAGAAAACTCAAATCGAGGATGTTTTCAGTTATAATCAAGCCAAAATTTTCAAAACGCGTTTTGGGTGTTTTCAAAACAATTTTTCAAAATGCCAAATAGAATACATTTTCAACAATCTCAAAATGGACACTCAAAATATAAAATTCAAAATAAATTCAAAACATGTGACTGAAACACAAAGAGAACAGCCACTACGCTATTCGTTTGTTTTACAAGTTTTTAGGTATATTTATTAATCACTTTCCAATGTCAAAGCTTCTTTGATGCTTCAATTTTGCAAATTTGACACTTCCTTAATGTTTCACATTGCACGACCACCATCCCCCAGCTTCATTTCCAAAACAGCTTTCATTTCACCACTTTTGTTTATGCCAACAGCTTCAATGCTTCACATTAACTATTGTAGGATTTAGATGACTGTAATATTTGGCAACTAAGATTAGGATTAGAGTAGTATTTAAAGTACATTTTACTTGCCTCCATGATCATATTAATCATGCTTGTGGGTTCTTTTGCTGCCTTATTTTCGTGACTTGTTATCTGTACAGAAATTCTATATTTCCTTGTAGGCATGGAGATGTATTCATTCTGAGATTGATATGACCACAATGTTGTGTAGTCAGAAGGAAAATTAAGCTGACATATTGTCTTGAATTTTCCTGTAGTTGAACTCTGTTGCGTGTTGATAAATTGAGACAGTGTTATATATTGCGTGAAGATTTTTATCGCTGCTGCCTTACTTAGACTTCTGTGGACGTATTCATTTAAATTAATTTTGTTTCTCGAAATTTATCGCTGCTGCCTTACTATCTTCGTTGTGGATCATAAACAAAAGGTGAATTACAAACTGAGCAACCTAACCTAACCCGACCGAACTTATTTGGGTTGGGTTGATTTTATAGCAAACCGAACATGTTGGGTTGGGTTTGGGTTGAATAAAAATCTGACCCAACCCACGCTCACCCCTTGGCTAAGATTGTGTGACATTTTGGATGACAAATCTATTGGGATTCTATGGTTGTGATAGACTTCTTTTAGTTCTCTATATATGCACCATGTTCCCATTTGTCCTCTTTTTTGCTAATCCTTGAAAATTTGTTTTGACATTTTGTTTATTGTTGATCCTAGAGGGAAGCTTTTCATCATTCCTTGAGTCTTTTAAATGATGTTAATTCTTTACATTCATTCTAGAGTCCAATGTATTTTCCTTATGAATCACTTTTAGGCCTTATACCACTACTTTATGAAACTAGACAAGGTTTTAAAATTGGCCTAATACTTATCTACCATGCTACAATTGCGTATCTACGATTTCGAATCCAACGCATTTGATCAAGAAGGTTGCAAAGAATGGTTCGAAAGTTGGCAAGTATGCCATGTTCTTGCATCTTCCTCATATATGCATCTGCGAAGAATTGCCATGCAAGACGTAGTTCTAGATAATGTGATAAACCTAATGCATTTACTTCCAAACAAATATGTGGTTAAATTCTACATGTTGTTTTGGGTAAAGGGATCAACTTTATTCTAGATCTTTCCTTTATCTTTTGACTCGAGAAGTCTTTGCAGGAGAAATGGATGTGCAGGGTAATTTAATTCATGGAATATTTTGTTCGATTTTATAATAATGTTATTTCGCATAACATGCCGTTTGGCTATATAATAGATATAGATCGCAAGTGTTTTTTGCCCTGTATATTCTCTTTTTATTAATGAAAATTTTCACTTTATCATATATTTTGCTTCGCAAACATTATTCAACTTTGTCTTAGGTTTATACAATAAATATTAACCAATTCGGTTGGTTTTGCATGACAAGAATTCAAAAATGAACTTTCGTAAATAATAGGAATACTAACTTTATTGAGTTTGCTCAACAAGAATTTATTCCATCTTATTGATAATATTTTCTCAAGTACATGCCATTCCAAGAATGCTTAAGGGGTTCGACATCATTTCCTGCAACTTTATATGTTCCCATTCTTACAACTTCAATTATTGTATATGGTTCTTCTCATTTTTGACTAAGTGAAGTGAAACTCATTTCTTTATTGGCAACAAATACTTTCTTTAGGACTAAGTCCCCACTTTAAAGTTCTTCTTGCAAATCTTTGAGCTGAAATATCCTTCCATCCTTTTCAATATGTTGAGAGCGTAACTTAAGAATCATCTCGTTTTTCCTCCAAGAGGTCTAGGCTTGCATTCATACTCTTTATTTTGCTCTTCATCACCAATTTCCACCGGTATCATAGCCTCCATTCCATAGGCTAAGGAGAAAAGGGTTTCTCCAATGGCGATTTTTGTGATGGTCTGATATGATCATAGGATTAGAGGAGCATTGGCCCATAATCCCTTTGCCGAATTAAGCTTTTTCTTTAGAATATTTTTTAAATATTTAATTGACAACTTCCACTTGTCTATTAGCATAAGGGTAATATGGAGTGAAAAAGTGTTTGCGAATACCCAACTAATAGCACATTGCTTTTAGTTTTTTTCTTGGAATTGTGTTCCATTCATTGAAATTATTGAGTTGGGTACTCCGAACTGACATATAATATTTTTTTTCATATGGATTTACAAGTGTTAGCGTCAGTAATATTTACAAGACGTTCGACTTCTGCCCATTCGGTAAAATAATCTATTATCATTATCATGAATCTTATATTGGATCTTACCCTGGGTAGTGGTCCTACGAAGTCAATTCCCCATTTGACCAAGGGCCAAGGGCTACTACTAATTACCAGTTCTTGTACGGGCTATCGTAGAATAAATTCGTTTGACACTTTTCACATATCCTGGCAAAGTTAATTGCATCATTTCTCCTATTAGGCCAATAATATTCTTGTTGAAAGGCTTTTGTGTTAGGGAATGTACACTAGTATGGTTACCACATATGCCTTCATGGACTTCCTTCATAATGTATAAGGCCTCATCTTTGCTTGTACATCTAAATAGAGGGAGTGTGTACCATAACTTAAATAAAATATTACCCTGCAGTGTGTATCTAGCGGCTCTTATTCACAATTTTTGTGTTGCTTTTTATCGTCAGAGAGTATTCCATCTTTCAAAATAAGATATGATGTCTTGCATACACAAAGTTTTATCTTGTATCTATAGGATTTTTTCTGTTTTTTCGGCCAACTAATGGTTTGGCGTTCTACGGGGACTATTTTAAACAACTCCATGTCTTTTGAATTTCCCAATTTTGACAAAGAATTTGCATGCTCGTTTCCTTCTCTAGGAATTTGGGTACGTTCAAACTTGTCAAAGCATTGAAGCAATCTTATGGTTTATACGAGATATGTAGCCATTGTTTTGTCTTTGGTAGTGAAAGTCCCATTTATCTAGTTTATCACCAATTGCGAGTCACTGTTTATTTTGATATTTCAAGCCTACATTTCTTTTACCACCCGTAGGCCGGCCTGTAGTGCTTCATGTTCAGCCACATTATTGGTTGTTTTAAATGGAAACCTTAATGCACAATTTAATTTGTGCCCTTCCGGGGCTCATCAAGATTATGCCTATTCCAAAGCTAGTATTTCTCGACAATTCATCCATAGATAATTTCCACATTCTTTGTTCGAGATTTTCCTCAAGAATGGAAACATCTGACAATTCTGTAATAAAGTTGGCTAGTGTCTGCACTTTGATTACAGATCGTTCTTTATAGCTTATCTCAAATTGTCCCAACTATATTGCCCAATTCATTAATCTCCTTGATGCATCAGGCTTTTGCAGTATTTGTTTGAGTGGAAATTTGTTAATACTTTGACGCTATGGCTTAGAAAGTAGGGTCGTAGTTTTCGCGATGCTATAACTAAGACAAGGGCAAATTTTTCCATAACTGGTTATCTTGTTTATGCTCTTTGTAGGGTTTTAATCACCTTAGATACTGCAAGATATAGTGATAGGTTTTTCCCATTTACATGTTTAGCTAATAGGGGTGGTTTTCCTAGTGATCTTTTAGAGCTGGGAATGCTTTTCGCATTCGTTGTTCCATTCAAATTTTTTTCCTCCTTTCAGCACTTGGAAGAAAGGAAAATATTTGTCTGCCAATCCAGATACAAACCTATTCAAGGTGGCGGCCCTTTCCATTAGGCTTTGTACCTATTTTTGCTTAGATGGAGACTGCATTTTTATGAGGGTTGAATTTTTTCAGGATTCACTTTGATACCTTGCTGACTAACCAAATTAATAGAGGAACTTTCCAGATTTTACTCCAAATATTTGTTTTAGCAAATTTAGTTTCATCTTGTATTTTTTTAATACATTGAGTGCCACTTTCAAGTGTTTCAAGTGGTCTTTAGCCTGAAGACATTTTACAAGCATAATGTCAATGTATACTTCCACTGATTTTCCTATTTGGTTTGCGAACATATTTTTCACTGGCTTTTGGTACGTAATCCCTGCATTTTTAGCCCAGACGACATTACTTTGTAGCACTATGGTCCCTGATCTCTCATTAATATGCTACGTTCCTCATCAAGCCCATACATAGGAATTGATTGTATCTTGAATATGCATCCATCAAGCTTCTCACCTTGTGTCCTACAATTGCATCCACTAGCTGATCAATTCTTGGGAATGGGAAGCTGTCTTTAGGACAAGCTTTATTCAAGTCCGTAAAATCTCAATAGGTTTCCATTTTTTGTTACTCTTTGGTCTAAGACTGAATTATAAACCCAAACTAGGTAACGAACGTCATAGATGAACATTTTATAATAGCTTATTTACCTCACTTTTTAGTGCCTCATACTTTTCAACGCTCATTGGCGGTGCCTTTATATCTTAGACTTGACCTTAGGATTGAGTTTCAAGGAATGATAGGCAACTTTAGGATTGTTCACTATCATATCCGTATGTTTCTAGGAGAATATATCTAAGTTCACGGCTAGGAAGTTTTTTAGCAAGCATTTCAAGGGTTCGCTTAACTCCTTGTCGATTTTAGAGTTTTGGTCGTATCTTCTAAACTAAGGAAAAAAAATTCCAACTCTTTGACCGCTGTTGTTTCTGATGTGCACTCAGTTATGCGAGGATCAATAGAGTCATCAATTTCTAATTTATTCCCATGATTACTCGCTTCGACTATGGTAACGATATTCTTTAGAGCTATCAGGCCTCATTTTCTTTTGATTTTATAGTTTCTGCACAAGATTCCTTTATTGTACTTTAAAGACATTTCTAATTTATTCATGGAATATCTTACATGTAACTGATGGAGGGAGATAACTATACTCGTCTGCTTCAAGGTAGGTTATGCAAGGATTTTTTTTAGTATTCAGTCGAATATTTCATCGTATAGCACATTTTTTGTACTTTTATTGCCTAGGATTATGTGGTGAAAGCATTCACCTACATTACTGCCTAAATCAGGACTACTTCATCTTCAGTTCCTAAAATTTCAATTCTAGGATTGATAGTTGTAATTGAAGAGGTTATGAATTACGTATTACCTGCAAGCTTACCCTTTTTTCTCAAATGCTTACTTTCCAGATATTTTTCTTTGTACACAGAGTAGCGCATTCACCTACATTAGTGATTTTAGATCTTCGATCATTTTTCAGATAATCTCCACTGTCGAATTTACTCGTGCATTTGAACACTGTTGATCATTTGATTCTAATTCTTCGACTTTCCAACTACTGTTTGACTTTTTTTTTATTTGTTTCATTTCCTTAGATCTCATATATTTCTCAGCTAGACGTGGAAATTTATGGTCTACTTTGTTCAAGTTTTCCACATATGGCACCAATTTGTTGACGCTAGAAATTAGATTAACAAATCATCTCACCAAGCCAAGATTTTCACCTCTCATCTAAAAATGACTGAATGGAAAAATTATTTTTGAAGTTTGGTTTATGAGTTTTTGTAAGTCGGACTTGAAATCTTTATGTTATAATTCGTTAACTCTACCCAAAGATCCCAAAGGTTAACTAATTAGCTCATCAACTTATCAACTTTTCAATATGCACACCACCATCTATAATTTAGAAATCATGACAGAGAAAGTTAGGATCTACTAGGGATGTTAATGTGTTACCAAATCTTGGACTCGACTGGTCCCACCCCATGAGCTGTCTCATGCTCACTTTGGGACGAGTCGAGCACGAGCTAACTCATTTCAAAATTTTGGGGCTAGCGCGGGCGGTACATTTTTATTTTTACATTAAAATTTCATTGAAAATTGATTTTTTTACCTTAGGACCATAACTAGCTCACTGGTAGGACAAGATGATGAGTGGCTCTTTGAGTTTGACATCCTCAGAATAGGCTAGGAACAAGATACACGATCAGAAAATCGATTATACATTTTTTGGGAAACTATTTTTTCTCTATATCTATCCTAGTGCATCATACTTCATCGAAACTCATTGCATGTTTAGAGCCTAAGCAAATTCAAGAAAATAAGTAATTTTGAATTAACTTAAATTTTAATCCATGAGAACAAGTAATCTTGTTTAATTTATCTTTTAATTCATGAAAGTGTGGACAAATATTTAACTTTATACTCACATTTTAATTACGGAATTCCAATTTTCAAATATGTGGGCCATAAAACAATACAATATTGTGTTGAATTATGGTAAATTGAAAAAAACAAAATAGTTCTATTCATGTTTGTTTCATTCTAAACATCGAATAACAAGCTTGTTAACCTCGATTTTTGTACCGTCAACGTTACCAACAGATCCCAAAGCCTCTCGCATCCACGTAAGTAAGTTCCTATACACTAGGATAAATTGTTAGCCACAATGGCCTTCCCTAATGGTGGTGGAGTTGGCTGCACATACTTCGACTTTCAAGGTCGTTGATAATATATGTGTTTTGAGTGTAGGAGATGCTTTAGACGCGAGTCTTTTATGTAAGAAAAAAGGGAGGGGGTCGACGTTGGTTATTCTTAGAGAGTTAAAAAAAAAGTGCAAAGTTATTGTTTAAAGAGTATAAACTTGTATTACCTTTTAAATGGCACATTGTGTGAGCTTCTATAGTAAAAGATGATGAATAGGAATAGTTGGATGAAGAGACGCGTGGCCTCATTTGGACAGCTGAGGCCTCTTATCATAAGCATCAATCAATCATATGTATCTAATGTTAATACCATTTTGTTGCACTAAACCTGATTCATTGGGCTTATACTTGACCTGTTTGGCTTGGTGGGATGATGGTTGCAGTGAATTATCACATCAATCCCTCATTGAAGATTGTATAGAAGATCTTCTATAGAGTCTCCCTATTGTCTCATGTCGTCTATGAGGGTTCGACCTTTCGTATGGGCTCAATCGTTATATGAGTTTGGCCTTTTCATAGGGGTTTGGCACATACATGTAAGTTCAGCTAGAATGCTAGATAAGTAGGATAACATGGAGTACAGGCCTTGGTTCGCTTCGTATAACGTGGATGAGCTTGGAGCCTAGTTGGGAAAGGCATAACAATAATCACTCAAGTCCATGTATGAATATTTATATAATGCGTGGACTTTTGAGTTGAGGTATGTTGATTCCTTCATGTCTCACGCTTAGGTATAGGCTATTTTATATGACCTTGTATTTCTTAAATTGCCTCAACTTGTAGAGGAACGTAGCACAATAGTTCCTCAAGTTAAAGCATGGTTATTTATATATTGGTTGGACTTTTGAGTTACGTGTGGAGTCTCTATGGCAGTATGCAAACCTAATTAAGGGTGATGCCCTTGAGTTGAGGGAGAGCCTATTGAAGTAGTTTAAGCCTGTGATAAGGCTGAAATTTAGAGAGTGTTTGACACCCATTTTTTGGAGAATAGAATTTTTGGAATAATGATTGATAGGAGAATGTGTGGTGGAAAAGTTATGAATATTTTTAGATTTGTGTGCAATATTATTTTATTGGGAGAATGTGTGGTTGAAATAAAGAAAGAAAAAAATGAGAATGAGAATGGGTGCCAAACAGGGGCTTACTTAGGTGATACCCTTGAGTTGAAAGTGAGCCTATTGAAGTGGTTAAAGCTAGTAAGAATGCTGGAATTCACTTAGGCGATGCCCTTGAGTTGATGACGATACTATTGAAGTGGTTGAAGCTAGTAAGAAGGCTGAAATTTACTTAGGCAATGCCTTTGAGTTGAGGATGAACCTGTTGAAGTAATTGAATCCTATGATAAGGTTGAAATTTACTTAGGTAATGACTTTGAGTTGAGGCGAGCTTGTTGAAGTAGTTCAAGCATGTGATCAGGCTGAAATTCACTCAGGCGATGCCCTTGAGTAGAGGAAGGGAATATCAAAATGGTTGAATCATGTGGTAAGGCTAAAATTCACTTAAGTGATGCCCTTGAGTAGAGGGCGAGGCTCTTGAAGGCAATTCCCTTAAGTTGAGGGCGAGCCTATTGATGAAGTTAAACCCTATGATAAGCTAAACAGAGGAGAGGCATTGATAAGTCTTTGATGGGACGTGTGGCATAATTATTTGAAACATTTTACCTTCAACAATATATAGCATCGAGGCGGTTGCGTGTTTTCCATACATGTATTGCGGGTACATTAAATGTGTAATGATGGCTTTTCTGCAATAACCATTAGATGTGATGAGTCATACGCTTGCGTGTTGCGCACAAGCTAATCTATACCCTTGATTTGAATTTTAATAAGCACATTTTTTCCTTCTACAATTCAGATAAGAAGGACATGTGGACGTTTTATATTGAAGCAATTGGATATGATGATCATGGTTTATCTTGTTTGCATATAAAAGTAGGCATTAGGCATACTTTTTGTTTTTTCCACTTTGCAAAATCTGAAAATTTCTTAAGGCAAGAAATATTTTGTGCATTTTCCAATCATCTTTATCTGTATTCTGGTGAACATTCTATTTGTTCATCTTTTGGTGAGCAACTGGATCCTAGAGTTTTAGTAAACTTTTTTGACTCATTAGTAAGTTGGAGTTTGCTACCCAAACTCGTCATGTACGTCAATTATTACTCTTTAGTCTCTTTGTATAGATTGTTGGATTGCCCCCATCTTCTAGAAATCCATCCAAAGTGGATCTTCTGGGGGCTAATATGGCAATGATTTGTGTCGAGGCTAGTATACCACTAGTAATTCCTATTGAGAGGATTATGGAGGTAATTGAGGGTTTTCATAGTGCCTAGATGACGCAGGAAAATTCAATAAACTATAACATTAGGTGGGGGGACTCTTTGGTGGCCGACTTATGTTAAAGAGAGCGAATTGATGTTTAGGATCCCAGATACTATAGAAATGTTTGTTCTGACCCTTGATAAACATGCCTAGTTTCCTAGGTAGGGTATGTCGCATTAGTGAGGTGATTCTTTGTATCGAAATGAGGTTTCCTTTGCACCCATTCTTTAGGTTTATACTTAGGCAATACAACTTAACCCCTACCTAGCTTTTCCCAAACGTATGAAGCTAATTTGTAGCGGCCTTTCTTATCTGGAAGGAGGTCAGTCTTCGCAAAGATATGTCCCCACTTGTCTTTCAAAGCCTTTTTCAGCCCAGGGCCTCTGGTGGGAAATGGATTTCAAGTGGTGATACTGTATGAACCTTTAGGGTCTGTATTCGCCCTTCGTAGGTGACACTCCGACCTCTATTAAGAATTAGAAGTCATATTAGTTTGGTTGAGAGGTCATGGTAGATGGTGGAGAGCGACATGGTCCCAAAAACAACAATGCCGACCTAGTATCACAAGCATAGTGAGTTCTTGTCTTCAAGTGCTTCAGTTATTTGTCACTACATACTTGAATATTTTGCTAACTTAGTTTTTGTGTAGTGTAGTCGATCGGTTCGAACTTGACCTAGAAGATTGAGCTATAGTTTAAGCCAAATATGAGCTTTCCGTTGAGAAGAGGTCATTTAAGTCTGTTATTACGAAGCTGTTCCTCTTCATCACACACCTACTGATGGCCACTAAGGGCAAATATTTCCATGTATACATGAATTTTGTTTCTGAATTCATTTCAATTGCTAACATTTTGGATTTTCATAGACCAACATGAAAAGAAGGAATATGTCAAGCCTGACATTTTTTTATGAGGCGACTGAGCAAGCCAAGAAGAATAAGCTCTGAATACCAACACCTCTTCCTACAAACATCAACGGGATGAACTATCTTGCATGTTGAAGTTGAACCCTCATCCTCCCCATAAAAAGAATGGAAAGGAAAAAATGGAGCACCAGAAGAAGAGGCCCGAAAAGAGGATGGTGATAATAACAAGAAACATCGAACCTCCACATCTACCAGAAAGACAGATGACTATTGATGAGTCAATGAATAAGCCTATTGCAGCATATCCCATTTCAATGGTCCATATAGCTAAGCTTGAGGATCAGGCTGAAGAAGAGGCTAGCTTCATCAAAAGGACAACAGTGAGAAAGGCTTCTAAGAGGGCCCTTTTGAAGGAAAAGCTTAGAACTACCTTGGGGAATAGTCTGATTAGTTAGCCCTAGCCATTTTGGAGATGCTTCCCGCCAAAGTCCAGGTAGCTGCAAGAGTCCATCATATGTATTGGACTAAAAAATACTCTTCTTATGCCGAGACCTATGACTCAGTTGATATGATAGAAGTGGGGATTATCTTCTAGGCTAGCTCACAAGGTTTTTATGAAATGCTCAAATAGATATGAAGAGGTTGTAGAGGCTAAACAAAAAAGAATTCTTTCAAAAGGTAGGTGATGCAAAGGCAGAGGTAAAAAAGCTAAAAAGTTGATGAAGTTATCGACGCTGCTAAGGTAAAGTAGGTTGAAGCAGATTCCAGGTTGGGACTCCTTACTACTGAAAATGAAAATTTGAAAGAAGAGATCCACCTTTGCAAAGCTGAAGTAAATGCTTTGACAAAGCGAGTGGAAAATTCTGATAATCTACAAAAGATAGCTTTGGATGCTTTGGAAGCTGCACACAAGGAAAAAGCATAGCTGAAGTCCAAATTGGTCGAGCTAAATGCTGAGGTTTCTAGTCTAAGGTAAGAAGTAAAGGGGGCTAGAGAGGCAATAGTGACTGAATATTTGGGGCACTTCCATGAAACGACTGAAAATGGTGGCTCAGCTGCATCTCTAAGTGGACTTGGCTTCAATAAGGGATGCGTTTCTCCCTGAAAAACCAGCCACCTCGATAGAGGATGCCATAGAGGAGTCTGTTGAAGAATTGGAAGACGACCAACAACAGTCTTAGCAAGATAATGCCTCATTTATGAAATAGGGCTTCCTATTTTCTTATCTATTTATGCTTTGTAATTTCTAAAGTTTTTGCCTCTTCCTTTATAATAGCTTCTTTTGCTTAATGAATGAACTCTTTGTTTATCATCTTTGTATTGTTATATGTTTCTTCAATTTGTACAAGTGTTGAGGCCTCGATGAATAATACAAACTGACATTGACACTTAATACTAAGTTGAGTTAATAATCGAAACTTGGATCGACCCCTTTAAATTGGATCAATATGACTATTTAAAGTAGATTCAAACTGCCTCCACTGGAATAACATGACTATGGAACAGACATATTTTCTTATGGTAAATATCATTCTGAACTGGTTTCTTTGTCGAAAATTTTTATTTAAGAAAATTCTTGAAATAATTTCTAAGTATAAAGAGTTCGTCCATAGAGTGTAATCTGACCTTTTAAACAATAATACAAAGTTCGATGCCCCATATAGGTTCGGTGTTAGTGTCATTCGTCTATGAGAGATCGACGCAAATAGAATCATGCGAGTTTTTGCTTGTTAGAAACCTTTCACAAGAGCATTTTTATTTCTTCGCAAAGGAGGTGGCTCTTCCGTACAAAGACTTTCTCTATTTTTTTACGAAGACTTTCTTCATGGTGTTTGGTCCATCCACGAAAAGGGTTCACCTCGTAGATTTCAAGGTAGGCCGTATATGGATGCATCTAATCTCTTCTTTCAAGACTAGTTATTTCTTTACAAGGGGATGGCTCATTTGTACAACGACTTCCTCCATGTTGTTTGAACCATCCATGGAAGGAGTTCGATGATATCATACCTATTAGGTTCTGAAATTCCTTTATATTAAGAGAATAAGAATATAAGTCGGGAAAAAGCATTCAGCCAAATTGATGAGCTTTGCTCTCTAGTAATACATTCTCAAATGCTCGATATTCCATGGATGAGGTTATGCATTACCATCCAGGTCTTCAATTCTGTATGTGCCAATTCATAGCTTTTCAGAGTTCGATACGGACTTTCCTAATTGGGGCTTAGTGTTTATATACCCGGTTCTTTTGAAGATAGGAATACCTTTCTCAACAATGTCATCTCTGCGAAATGAAATTTTCTTCACCTTTCCATTGTAGTACTAGGCCATTTTCCTTTAATACGAGGCTAGCTTTATCTGGTAATCAACTCTCTTTTCTTCAAAGAAGTCAAATTTGCACCTCCTCAATTTATCATGATACTTAATTAAAGTGCAAGCGTCGGGGTAAAGGCAACCCTACCTCTACTAGGCTCATAGATTGTGTCATATATGCCATTGAAAATGGAGTTTCACAAGTAAAGGTTAAGCTTGTAGTGCGAATTGCCCATAATACTTAGGAGAGTTCATCAACCTAAGCTCTCTTAAATGCATCAAGTTTCCTTTTTAGGATATACTTGATGGTTATGTTGACAGCTTCTACATGGCCATTTTATTGAGGATGATGGGGGCATAGAGAAATGTTTCTTAATCCCTAACTCTTCGCAGAGGTCTCTAACATGTTTATTGTCAAGTTGTCTGCCATTGTCTAATACTATCGAGTGAAGAATTTCGAACCTACAAATGATATTCTTCCAAATGAACTTAGAGATGTTGGCCTCAGTGATTTTAGCTAAGGGTTTAGCTTCTATCTACTTGGTAAAATAATCATTGGCGATAATTACATATGATATCAATACCCTACTCAACGAATGGCCAAAGACTTGAAACAACTGTAAGCTCATGGGATGGTTGCCTTTGAATAGTGGAGAAGTGATGACACTTATCAAATTTTTACATGAACTGAAGTGCATCCTTATTGATAGTAGGCTAGTAGTACCATTATCTAAGCACCTTATGTGCCTATGTTGGTCCTCCAATATGGTTTCCACACACACCTTCATGAATATCTCGAAGGACATAATTAGCTTCTTCTCCTCGGGGCACCAACGAAGAGGTAAATATGATCTTTTCTTGTAAAGCTCATCATCCCAGAGCACAAAATGTGCGACTCTTCTTCAAAGTTTGTGGGCCTCTTTCTTATATTCAAGAAGAACATTACCTTTAAGGAACGCTATTATAGGCTCCATTCAAGGAGGAGTTCATTCAATCCACATTATTTCTTCCTCTTTGAGACAGAGAGCCTAGCAAGGTGCTCAATTAGGACCACTTTGAATAGTTCGGAGTCTTTACTGCTGGCTAATTTTGATAGAGAGTCGGAGTGGACATATTCAACACATGGGATTTGTGCTAACTCAAACTTTTCAAAAGAAGCAAGGAAATCCATAACTTGTTTGAGGTAGGCTGCCATGCCTTTGTCTCTAGCATTGAAGTTGCCATTGACATGGCTCACCGGTAATTGTGAATCACTACTAACAAGCAGCCTTTTTACTTGCATTTATTTAGCTAATCTGAGGCTATCTAATAATGCCTTATACTCCCTGCATTATTGGATGATTTGAATCCGAATCTCACTGTATAGTTAAGTTTGTACTCTTCAAGATTGAATAGACTAGAGGAGCCATCCACAAAAGGCTCCAAGTGGGGGGCTCTACAGGTTCCATCGCCGCCTCTTGTTAAGAGACATTGGCGAATTCTACTACAAAGTTTGCAAGGGCTTGCCTTTTGATAGACACCTTTGATTTGTAGATGATATCAAATTCACTTAATTCCACTGCCCACTTCATCAATCTTCCCGAAGTGTCTGGTTTCACCCACTTCATCAATCTTCCCGAAGCATCTGGTTTCGAAGCACTTGCATGATTGGGAAATTTGTCGGTACATGTATACTATGGGCTTGGAAGTACGGCCTAAGTTCTCTTGAAATGGGTGACAAGGGAAAGGCAGGTTTTCCCATATCTGGATAGCGAGTTTTTGCAGATAACAGGGCCTTATTCACATAATAGAAAGGCAATTGAAGATCTCATTCTTCCCTTATAAGTACTAAACTTATAGCATCTGAAGAAACAGCCAAATAATGTAAAAGTGGTTTTCCAGTTGATATTATATATGTTTTGACTGTGGGAGGTGCTTTAGACTCGAGACTCATATGTAAAACATGGGGGGGTCATCTTTGGGTATTCTTATAGAGTTAAAAAAAAGAGAAATTTGTAGCTTAAAGAGTTTAAACTTGCATTACTTTTTGAATGACACATTGTGTGAGCTTTTATATTAGAAGATGATGAATATGAATCGTTGAATGATAAGAAATGTGGCCTAATCTGATGCCTGAGGCCTTTTATCATAGGTATCAATCAATCACATGCATTTAATGCTACCATTTCGTTACCCTAAACCTAACACATTGGACTTGGACTTGACCTGCTGGCTTGGAGAGCAGTGGTTACAGTGAATTGTCACATCAATCACTCATTAAAGATTGCATGAAAGATCTTCAATAGAGCCCCCTATTGCCTCAAATCGTTCATGAGGGTTCGATAGTTATATGAGTTCAGCCTCTTCGTAGGGGTTCAGCCAGAATGCCACATAAGCAAGATAACATGGAGTGCGAGCCCATGTTCGTTGGAGTGCTGGCACAAGTTTGCTCCTTATGCGGCTACCACATGGATGAGCTAAGCCTCACTGGAAAAGATGTAACAAATATAGTCAATATTTGTTAAGAGGAGTAACTAGACTTATGTTTCATAAAGGAGTAAACAATAATAGAGTGAAGTTTCATATAAAAAATTATTTGACTTCACGAGGAAGGTGAAAGCAATACTAATGTAAAATTAGTATAATATTTAATTTTCCCTTTATGATTTGAAATTTGAAAATTATATTATGACATTTTATTTAATAAAATTTTATTACTCAGTAAAAAAAAAATATATATGTTAATGTATTATAAAGTAATATATACATTTTAAAGTTGGTGATCTTTCAATATTTTTTCTTGCTAGAAAAGTAAAATTATAAATAAATGATAAATTGAGCTCAAAATATATGAAAGAAAAATAAAAATTAAAGCCGTGGACCGAAAATATTATTATGTGTTAATTTAAAAAAAAATTAGAATTTTTATGTAAATAATCATTAAGAGCTTGAACTATTTTTATTTTTCTAACTTTTTTATAATTTTATCTTTTCAAAATTTTTATTTTTATTTTCTTTAGAATTATAGATTTTTTTTCAAAATTTAGTTTTTTTTTTATATTTTATAGAACTTTTCGATTATTTTTTTTAAATTTAAAATTTTTATTTGTTATGATATTAAATTTTTTTATTTTTTAAAATTTTATCTAAATAATTATTTAAATAATTGTTTTTCATGTTTTGATTATTTTCAAAATGATCACTAAAAACACTAACGTTTTGAATTTTATGTTATAAGGTTATTCTTATTTTCGAAAATACATTTTTAGAAATATTAGACTAACAAGTTTTCATTACTTTGCAAAATTGAAAATTGAAAACAGATTGAAAACAACAAATCAAAGCACCTTAGGCGTTCGGGGTCATCAAGATACATTAATTTACAATGTGTTAATCTTTAAATAGTGAGGTTAATCTTTTTTTTCCTCTCGAGGGCCCTTGAATAAAGGCTGCCCTAAGTAGAGGCTTTATCCCCTCTCAAAGGCTGTCGGAGTAGATGTTTCCACCTGCTATGGTGCAGGACTTTATTATTTTTGTCACACACTCTTTCAATGGAATCGAATATTGCAAATATGTGCAAAAATTTGTCCCTCACGGAACAAGAAGAAGAGGTCCTGGCACTCGAAGAAGAATTAGTACTGATTCCCCATAGGCAGGCAACTGGGCAAAGTCATTGATATTGATATCGATAAAAATGAGACAGGGAGAGGTGAATTCCTTCATGTTCGGGTAGGCATTGATTTTCCAAGCCTCTCTTACGTGGTAAGAGGATTTGTGTGGGATCCTACAAACCTTTTTGAGTACGAGCGCCTCCCAAATCTTTGCTACCTGTGTGGCATTCTTGGACATGGTCACAAGGAAATGGCGACCCTCCACGGAGGCAAATACAACTTCTAACTACTCTTATGGACCTTGGCTACGCACTGGAAATTTTGGAGACTATGGAGGTCCTATTCGTAATCAATACATGACGTCTCTAACCCCCGACCAACAGACGAACCAAAGGGGCTTCAATGATCAGAACGATGGTGAGCTAGATAGGGAGCAAACTCAAGCACCGGCAACCAACTATAGATCACCGAAAAATCAGGAGATATTTCAGGAAGGAAATATTGATGGAATTAATGGGGAGTTGATTAAGGCGACATCTCTGGAATAGCTGCCAAAACAGAATCAATCAAGAACAACAATTTCTATGGAAGATAATTTTGACAGCAATGATTTTATGGAAAATCATTAGACAGTAATAACGTTCCTAATAATCAGCCAATGATTAATCCTATCTCTCAATAGCTGCCATTACAGGATAAATTAGGAATTACAGATTTTATAGAGGATATTTTGGACGGCAATGAGCTTATGGAAAAAATGATTGACAGTAATCCGGCACCAGATATTCAGCAAAAGGATATTCCTGCCTGTCAACAAACTGACCCTGATTTCTCTAAATCTAGTGGGACAAATATTACTGCAATGGGTGCCAATCAAACTAAACAGTGGAAATGAGTTAAGAAAAATCACGTTCACTGAAATCACGCTCACAACTCCAGTCAATCTACTCCTTTAGCACGCCAAAAAAGATCTCTGGAAATTTCCACAGCAAGTGGGAAAGCTGTTCGAAGTTCAAAACAACTGAAGGATTAGGTGAATCCCACGAACAGGCTTCCTATCCCAATGCTCAGAATTCGGTGGTGGCTAAATACAGCCCCACCGATCCACATGAAAATACTCAATCGGAATGCACGAGGGCTTAGGAACCCTCGTGGTATTCATATTCTTTCTGATCTTATCAGAAAAGAAGATCCTGATGTTTTGTTCTTGCAAGAGACAAAACTTAATGCTGCGAATATGGAATTATGTCGAGTTAAATTAAAATTCTATTGTTGTTTTAATGTTAAGGTAGCTGGACGTAGTGGTGGAATTGCACTTCTTTGGAAATCTGACATTCTTTTATCTGTGCTAAGCTACTCCAAAAATCACATTGATGCACAAATTTCTGTGCCCCATTGTAGCTGGTTTCTAATTAGAATCTATGGCCACCCGGAGATAGGCAAACGCATGGAAGTTTGGAACTTGTTAAGACAACTAAAAAGACACTCTGTAGATGCATGGCTTGTCTTTGGTGACTTCAATGAAATTTTATCAAATGAAGAAAAATGGAGAGGTCGCGATAGACCTAGACAGCAGGTTGAAAACTTCCAACAGATGTTCGTTGATTGTGAGCTGCGGGATCTGGGTTTCAAAGGTCCTAAATACACGTGGTATAATGGAAGACATGACTGCACCAAAATCTTTGAAAGGCTTGATCGCTTCATCGCGAATGAAGGCTGGTGTCGTCTATTTGCTCACGCCTTCATCACCTACGGTTCAACCACATATTCAGATCACCTACCGATCTGGATCCAACTTGATGGTGTTACTCAACCACTAAAAGGACCCAAGCTTTTTCGTTTTGAATCAATGTAGATAGGAGAAACTGAATGTACCAACATTGTGTTATTCAGTGGGTCGAATCCTGTCCTCAGAATCTGGAAAACATTAAGGGAAAAATCAAGTGCTGTAGCAAACAACTTCAATCCTATAATCAAGCCTCTTTTGGCAAGGTACACATGAAACTTCAAGAGGCCCGATCAAAGCTAGTCCGTATCCAAAAATAGAATCCTACAAATATAAATACCAATGATCTTCGTAAAGCTGCTGAAGAGGTGCAAACATGGATGGACATAGAAGAAATCATGTGGAAACAAAGATCTAGGGCAGCATGGCTCGAAGAAGGAGATCAAAACACACATTAATTCCATGCTAAGGCCTCCCAAAGAAGGAAAAAGATTCAATTACCAAATTGTTGGATGATCAAGGGTGTTGGCAGGAGGAAGAAACGCGCGACCGTTTAATTGTAAACTATTTTTCAGACTTGTTTGCACCTAATGGCTCAAGGAATCAAGTTGATGTTCTACTCAACATGGAAAGCAGAGTCACCCCTGATATGAATAATGAGCTGACAAAACCTTTCATAGTAGCTGAAATCTCCTAGGCATTGCAGGAATGCACCCGAATAAAGCTCCAGGACCTGATGGTATGCCTCCGCTTTTTTTTCCAGAAATTTTGGCCCCATATTGGCCCTTCTATAACTAATGTTGTCTTGTATGCTTTAAATACATGTGATTTTTCTCAAAATGTAAATCGTACTTTTCTCACACTTATTCCTAAGACAAATAATCCCCAGAAAGTTAAGGACTATAGGCCAATCAGTCTATGTAATGTCCTTTACAAATTGGTATCCAAGGTTGTCACTAACAGGATAAAATGGATGCTACCTATGGTGATTTCAGAAACTTAATCAGCTTTCACCAAAGGACGACTTATTTCTGATAATGTACTTGTCGCGTATGAAATGCTCCATTTTTTGAAAAGGAAGAAGAAGGGTTATATGTCCCTTAAACTTGATATGAGCAAAGCTTACGATAGGGTGGAGTGGTCATTCTTTGAAGCTGTTATGCTGAAATTGGGTTTCCATGAGAATATTATTAAGCTGGTGTCACTACCGCATCTTTTTCGATCATCATTAATGACTCACCAATTGGTCGCATTGTTCCTTCTAGAGGCTTAAGGCAAAGAGATCATATTTCTCCTTACTTATTTCTTTTAAGTACCGACGGATTGATTTGCTTATTGAAGGACGCTGAAAGAAGAAGTTACGTTACTGGTATTCGAGTATGTCGAGAAGCTCCAAGATTGAATCACCTTCTCTTTACGGATGATAGTTTGATTTTCTGTGAAGCCAATGTATCAACTACTTCTCGACTACATGCTATCCTAAGTATTTATGAAGATGCGTCTGGCCAACAACTAAATAGGGACAAAACTGCAATGGTGTTTAGTGCAAATGTAAAGTAAGATGACCAACGAGTGGTCATGAACCTATGGAACATTTCGCAAGTGCAGTAATATGAAAGGTATCTTGGACTGCCACCTATGGTTGGTAGATCCAAAAACCTGAGCTTTCGCGGAAGTAAAACACAAAGTCTAGCTAAAATTACAAGGATGGAAGAGCAACATGTTTTCCCAAGGAGTAAGAGAAATCCTTCTCAAATCAGTGGCTTTGATGATACCGTCCTATGTTATGAGTTGCTTCAAAATCCCCTCCACATTATGCACTGAAAATGAAAAGATGATGGCTCGATTTTGGTGGGGCCAAAGGAATGAGGAACAGAAAATTCACTGGTTATCTTGGTAAGATATATGTAAACCGAAATCCATGTGGGGTATGGGATTTAAGGAGCTGGAGATCTTTAATATGGCAATGCAAGGTAAACAAGCCTGGAGGCTATTGCAACACAAAGAGAGCTTGGTTGACAAAATATACTCAGCCCGCTATTTTTCCGTGGCAACATTTTAAAAACATCTTTAGGTGGTAATCCCTCCTATGCTTGGCGTGGAATTTAGGAGGCTAAAAACCTATTGATACAAGGAGGAAGATGGATTGTTGGTAATGGAAACTCCATAAATATTCTCAGAGATAAATGGATTCCAGAGATGATAGATTTAGGCCGTGAATTAGAGGCTGATTTACAAAGAATTTACAGACAACAACTTGATTGTACAGTATCTTCATTGATAGATCCCAACTTGGGGTCATGGAACTTAGCAAAGCTTAGAACCTTATTCAATCCAAAAATTATTGAGTCTATCCTGAAATGACAACCACGTTGCTCGAGTGAACAGGATATATGGTCATGGGAACAAGAAAAATCCAGTATCTACTCTATAAGTAGTACTTATAGATTCTTCAAAAGGTGCCTAACTTCTAATCGTGGTAACTCATCAAATTTTGCTGAGAAGAAGAAGTTTTGGGATACAATGTGGCAGCTGAAAATCCCTCAAAAAATAAAGGTCTTTGCTTGGAGAGCCTGTCAAGAGAGTTAGCCTTCAAAACAAAATCTGATCCACCGTAAAATTCATGTTGCTGCCCAATGCTGCTTCTGTGGTTACCAAGTGGAAGACCTATGCCACGTCTTGCTTCACTGTCCATCTATCCATCAAAACATGACCAATCGATTCCCGGTATTACAACATAAAAGCTATCCAGGAGGTTTCTTGCAAGTAGCTAATGATATTTTGACAACAATATCAAAGGATGCTCTCATGGATTTTTTGCTTATTACTTGGGGCTTTTGGTATCGGCGGAATAAAATGGTCTATGATCAGATTGCTATCCCAACACAACAAGTAATTGCCAACGCCTTAGCCAACAAAATCTCTACTGCACTGGTCTTTCTACGACCAAATGCTCAGGGAGTGATGTTTCGGAAGTATAGATGGTTTTCACCACCTCAAAACGCCTTCAAGCTCAATGTAGATGGTGCCTTGTTCTTCAATTTTAACAAGGCTGGAATCGGTATTATTTTATGGGATCATAAAGGAGATATTGTTATGGCTGCTAGTGGCTTTGAAAAATGTATCCTAGAACTTGAACATGTTGAAGCAGCTGCACTTATGAGAGGCTTACAACTATTTCTCAATCTGGGCATTTCTAACTTATTGGTGGGGAGTGATTGCATGTTTCTTGCAAATGAAATCAATAAACCAGATTTAACCTCAGCATCAATCCGTCCCCTGGTAGCCGAAATAAAAGAGTTAATGCTACGATTCCCTCATTGTAGCCTCTCCCACTGCAATAGAGTTACTAATCAAGCTGCTCACTACTTGGCGAGGTATGCATGGTCCCCTTGAAGATATGGTACTTTGGTGGCATAGTGTCCCTTTCTTCATTGAGAATGTAATTTTCATTGATGAACACTATTGTAATTTTTCTTAAGTCTAATTGCCTTCCATGAATGAAATCATTTTCCCATCAAAAAAAAAAAATAGTGAGGTTATTCGACAGAATATAAATTTATGAAATATACATACTTCATGTCATGTTATTGAGAATATGAAATAAATCTTCAGTAGATTGGTAAGTCATGTAGTCGTTATTATCTTTTCATTAATTTAATTCCAGAAATAAAATGAGCCAATCTTTTGAAAATGCTCTAAGAGAGTTAGATTAGACTATGGGTGAATTATTCATCTACATCTATCTTCACGAGTCATCTATTGAATTGTTACAATTAATTTTCAATCTCGAAAAAAAAAAACAATTAGATTAACAGGATAATGGAGTTGAAATAAAACTTGATATTTTAAATAGGGTTTTGCTAGACGTACCCCGTGTACCCGGCCCCACCTGCCCCCTCACAATAGGGGGGGCCACGATTATTTTATTAATCGTGGGCCCTCCCCTCATGTGAGGGGAGTGTAAACTCTATTATACAAATGGCTTTCCCCTTTTAACTAAGCCCTTGTTTGACAATTATTAAAATGGGAAAACGATTTTTTGAATTGTGATTTTTTTAAAGAATTTATAGTCAAAAAGTAGGAAAAAGTTTTGAATTTATATATAGATCATTTTGTTGTATGAATGTGTAGTTGAAAAATGAATTTGAGAAGAAAATAATTATTTTAATGGTTGTTAAACAGGGGTTAAGTGATTGTTCCCTCATGTCTAGATGTGCAAGGTTATGTCGATAATCTAGAATTAGGGTAGCTTAAACTAGTTTCTTGGCACGATTTTGACAATCCTTGCTAACAAACTTATGTCGGCCTCTTTAAATTTCTTTTTAAAAAGATGAACCAAAAAACAGATGGCACTAAAAATATGTTCGATTGACATGCCAACTTGGCAAAGTCTATATCGAACTCCTTGAAAGACAGTTTGGCTCGTTCTATTTTACAAGTTCATGCCCGCACGCCGCACCAGTGTAATGTAATAAAAAAAAAAAAAAAAAGAGGACGCTTTGAGAAGAAAATTAGACTGCTGAGAACCTGAGATTGTGACACCCTCGCGGATTCTACATTGGCTATAAGATGAAAAAAAAAAATCACACACATACACACATTGGTGTGCGTCATTATTGGCCTTGTCGATATTGAGAGAAGTTAATGTAAAGAGGACAAAATTGGTACTGTCCACTGTTTGTAATTCCAATTATTTGTTTATACTCTATGGGCTTTCTTTTCCAATAATTTCCATTCATCATTGCTGTCTTTATAATAAGACGATCAATGATGTGAAGTAACCAATGATCTTTTGAGTTTTGGCACATCCACTGTGTGTAATTCCACTGGTTAAAGTGTGTACATTGAAAAACAGTTGTATATGTTTATCTCCTTGAAATTCATTGTGTATAACAACTATAAGGCAGCTCACAAAATATTTCGAAAAAATATGTCTAGCAAAATTAATTGATATTGGATGAATTACTTGTCCAAACTAGGGCAAGGAATGCACAATGCCATTGTGCTGACTCGTTAGCCCTACTTTTCCCTGCCCTATAATGGAATAGGGATTTCTAGATTAATCAAAGACAGAAAACATAGTTCCCATTTTAATTTTATATAATTTAAAAAGTAAATATAAATAATAGAAAAAAAATGGGGAAAAATAGCAGGACGTAAGGATATTTTAATTCCCATTCCGTCCCATGTCATCCTTAAAGAAGGGTTCTTATGTTTATGTAGCCTTTTCAACAAGTTATGGCATCTCCAATGCATGCACCAAATTTTGAGTCAAGTTTTACACCATTCTGAAATAATCTCCAATACAATATGCCAAAAATTGTATCAAATGAATAGTATTTTATCGTTTTCTTCATTTTTGTAATTCTTAACATTTTATTTATCTCAAAATTTATTTATTTAATTTATTATCACATAAGTTACTAACCTCTAATATTTATGTTTAGTTAACGAAAATATTGAATTCATTAATAAATTTTTAAAAAATGTATTATAATTAATACAAATACGAGAAAATATTAAATCATAATATTTAAAAAAAAAAGTGTAATATATTTCGAATTTCGATATAATAATATTACAAAGTAGAATTATTGTTGTCATTTAATTCTCAAAATTAGTATATTCATCCCACAATGATTAATTAATGCATTTCGAAGTGCAATGCGAGCATCTTTATCCTTGATTTGTCTATAACAAACAACAAATTCTTAAAAGCGATGATTTTTGTCTTCAACTATCCTTTGGAGTTGGGGCCTCCATCCAATATCGAATTGGTACATAAAGATCACGTTTTTCAGTACATTTATTTTAATGGATTCCTTAATTATTATTGATTACATAATTAAATTTTATTACAAATGCACGTAGCAGTAATAATAATTAAATTAAATTAAGAATTAAAATTTGTTGTATAACAAAAAAGGGGATACAAAGGGAAAAAAAATTGTTCAATTAAGAAAAGAAAAGCATAATTGAACTTTTTTCTTTCACCAAAATGTGTTGGGTTGGACAGTGTTTGAACCAAGTTTTTGGTGCAAAATGATGAAATATGGTATGGTGTGAGGTTGAAGATGCCCTTAACCGCACTCACATTTAATGAGGGTCAGGCGCCTCATCCGTACCGAGCGAGACCACAAAAGTTTATCTTTCATCTAGAAAGGTCCAAGAATCTCCCTTTCAAAACCTGTTGGGCAACAGCCAAAAATTTTAATTTTTCCATAATTTTTAGTAATTTCAACTATTTGTTCATACTCCATGAGCTTTCTTTTTCCATAATTTCCATTCCACCACTACTGTCTTTGTCATAATATGATGCGTATCTTTCGGTACATTCACTGTGTGCAATTCCACGATTCAGTGTGTGAAGAGGTAAAGGGCTTCATTTCAACAACTCTCATGAACAATTATTTCCTATAGAAAACGATGTAGAAACAATATCATTCGTCAAAACGTGTGTCGCAAAAACTTTTTGAAATTAGCTAACAAGACTCGTGTTTATTGCTTGTCGAGCCATGCATGACATGTAAAGATTTCTCATGTAATATTATTTAGCTCTTATTTGATGGAGATTAAAATCAATTTTGATTAAAAAAAATTGATGAAATTTGTAGGGGCTTCGTATTACCACTAGCATTCGAACTTTGCCTCCTATGTCCAAAATTGAAGTTTGAAATGTTCTAGGGCTTGGAGGCATTATCCCAGGAGCTGTCTAATCTTGAGGTCAAAGTTAGACTATAAAATGATCCATTCTTAGAAGATAAAAAATTGGACCCAAGTATAATTAATGGAGGCTAAAAGATTGCTGTCGTGATGGTACAAACACTCACATGCTAATAGCCGTTGATGTCAATCCTCGATAACCTACCATTTTCATTAAATGTTCACATCTTTTTTGTAGTGAAAAAGGACTTTTTTTTTTTTTTTGTGTGAAATCTTTATTTCATTGCTCAAAAGAAGGAAGCGCTTGCTTACGTCGAATAAAATTATTTTTATTTGTTCACATAATACTATCAGGACCTATTAAATGTGATAACACAATATTGCTAAGTCAATTATTCAATTTTCTTGAATGCCAAAATGTATTGAGAGACATAACTATATATTTCAATAGATGCTTCGAAAAAATTATCCTTCATTAAAACCTAATCACTCGTCAAAATATTTAAGCATATCTTAGTACGTCTTTTAATTGCAATAAAAAGGAAATAGTAACATTTCTAGTGGACCGGATCAGATGGAAGTTGTGTTTTGTGGTAGCCCATTAAACCCCTCACATGCAGTGGGCCCCCATGGAGGTCCCCACTTATCAAATCCAGATTTGGCCACCAATTAATAGTCTACCCTCGCCGACATGCTTGTGGGCCATACTAACATTTTCACCAGAAAAGGTATCTTGAATGGTGAAATTGATCTCGTGTTCTCAATCGACAAAATAAAAACTTCTCATTATTAATATGGTAAGAGAACATCCAAATTAGGCCACCAATAAATAGTCCACCCTCACCGACATGCTGGTGGGCCATATTAGCATTTTCACCATACAAAAGTATCTTGTATGGTAAAGTTCATCTATTGTTCTCAATGAGCAAGATAAAAATTTCTCACTGCTGATATGATAAGAGAACATCCAATTTAGGCCACCGATAAATAGTCCACCCTCTCCGACATGCTGGTGGGCCATATTAGCATTCTCACCATACAAAGGCATCTTGTATGGTAAATTTAATTTTCTGTCCTTAGCGAACAAGAATTAAATTTTCAACTGCTAACGTTACAAGAGAACTTTAAGATTCTCTTGCCACGACAGTAGTGAGAAGTTTTTAATTGTATAATAACTGTTATTGACACTATTTTGACTTCGCCAATAAATTAAGTTTCTGAATTTTTTGGCATTATAATTATGGTCATGACTTAAGGATTCAATAGTCAATAATTTTTTGTGTAAAATATATAATTATAATTCAAAACCATTTGGAGAGAAGGTAATTATTCATGCCCATATTTGTACGTCTTCCAATTATTTTCTGAACTCATGATTTTTCAAACTTGGTTGGCCACTTCAATATTAATCGAACAATTATTGAATAATCATTGATCCATGAAGCTTTGACAATAAAAAATAAAATAAAAATATGAACTTAAATTTCTAACAATCCACCATATACAACCAAACCATTATGTTATATAAGTTGAATTCTAGTACCGATTGATCAAGTTGCTCAATTGATATTAAAATTTAATTTAAACCATAAGGCAAAGCTATTGAATTCGAATTCTGGAGAATCGAGAATAGATGAACTTAAACTCTTCCAAAGTGGACACTACATATGATGTAAAAATTTTGACACAAAGACCTGATCGTACGCATCTATCCTCTTATTCCTCACGAATTTTTATAGTCAAATTGGTACTAGAAATCGATTTAACTCTCGACACGACGAAACCTATGAGGGGGTAAGATGGACATATGTTCTTTCAAAACAGACAATACGCAGTGAGTTAGTGGTTTCAATATAGAGGTCGAGTCATCACAAAAATTACCAATGCAAGGCTAGCGTACGACATAACGATAAGATTTAAATCATTTTTGTCCTTAATTTCATTCAGTTATGTACCCTTCATGCTAAACAAGTAAATAAGGTAGTAAATATATGATTTCATCAACCAATATTTTGAAAATCGGCTCGAGCGTTTATTTTAGTAAAAAAAAATCAAGAGTTAAACTAAGGTCAAGTACGTGGACAAAATAAACAAATAAATAATTTTCTTCATAAAACCGGCCAGTTTTGATATCATTCTAGCAATTTTTTATTTATTTATTTATATAACCAATCAAATTTCGTACCATTTTTTTATTTTTCTATTAAATTGTCTACTCAAGTCAAGTCCAATCCGTATAATATTAATCAAAACTTAAAACAAATTATATATTTATGTTTTGGAAAGTCTGAAGAGTAGGAGAAAAGTGAGTGTTTGTCCATATTCAAGAAAAAGTAATGTCTTTTAGAGGATGAAAATGAATATAATGATTAAATAGGGGATTCACAATTAAAGAGAAAGTCCTTGTTGAAATGAAATCTAGGTAACATTAAATTGCATTAATTGAAGTACACCTATTTTAAGTCACTATTTCAAGGCGGTAGAGATAGAGGAAAAATAGGGCATGCATTAAAAATTTGTGGTTCATGTGAATTTGTAGTCATGGAATGCTACAGGAAAAAAAAATTAAACGAGTTTAAATAAAAATAAAGTTCATCCGTGTAATATTTATTTGCTATAATTCTCGTCTCATTTTCCTTGTTTCTTTGCAAATGAATTCAAGCCAAAATTGCGAACTCTAATCAATCTTTCTCAATAGATCAGGAGCCAAGTTGGATTCGGGTCGACAAACATGACCCATCAACTGCCCTTGCTAGTTGAACCCTCACATTTTAATGTGGATGGAAGTTGGGCGATTAAGTCTATGTCATTTGTCACAATTATTGCAAACCTTATTGAAGTATATTCCTCTATCTAAACTCTATTCTTTAATTGAATCATAATCTTTTAGCTATTGTTCTAATAATAAGTTGGTTATCAAATTTTCATTAAGGTTATCCGATCAATATGCAAGGATGAAAATGTCAAAATCTTCAATAAATTGTCATGTGACTCTCATGAAAATATGATTGACTTCTCAAATTTTTAGACACCGGTCCAAGTTGAGAAGAAAAACTTCATAAAGTTAGATATACGAGACTAGGTGAAAATTTAACAACATTTTGGTCAATTTTCAATTTCCTCATTTTTGTAGTTTTAAAACCAACTTGCTATTGATGCAATAGATAGACGACCAATAGTGCATTTTCTCAAAAATTCCTATGTTTGGGCTCCATTAAAATTTTAATACATTTTTCTCTTTATTCTTTTTAACTACACATTTTTCAATAAAATAATATTACACGTAAATCTAAAAAATTTTCCTACTTTTTAACCATACATTCTCCAAAAAATTACTATTCCGAAATATATTTTTTTTCCAAAACTTCTTTAAAATGGAGCTCAAACAAGATCTCTTTAAGTCGTCTATTAATGTTATATTTTTCGATACAACAAAATACACTTTAGTTAGCTAGCGATCCCTAGCACTAAATACCAAGAGCATAAATATAGGTGATTGATTCGAGTTATGTGATTAAGTTAATGTTGTTCTAGCAGAAAATTGAATAGAATTTGAATAAATATAGGTGATTGATTCGACTTATGTGCTTAAGTTAATGTTGTTCTAGCAGAAAATTGAATAGAATTTGATTTGTAAATAATATTCACTGTGAACGAGTTAGGAAAGCCTTATATTAAAAATAAATAATTAATCTACTTGTACATTTTGGATAACATTTCAATAGGTGTTAAAATTGAGATCATTGATTGTTTTAAATGTTGGATAAATAATGATAAAATTGTGTGTCACATGATAAAATGTAAAATAGAATGTCAATTAAAATGCAGGTGTAGCAAAATTGAAAAAATAAAACCCTATGGAAGAAATTATGGGAAGCATGATAGGACAAGCAAAGAAGGCGATTTCAAAGATCATAGTTGAAATTCATAATTTTTGTCGGCCGGCTATGCTGACCCGTAGTCCAACCGACATGGGTACCACCCTATTTCTACGTCGATCAGTAAACCATATAGAGAGAGAGAG
This sequence comes from Fraxinus anomala, assembly GCA_903798345.1. Classification (NCBI taxonomy): domain Eukaryota; kingdom Viridiplantae; phylum Streptophyta; class Magnoliopsida; order Lamiales; family Oleaceae; genus Fraxinus; species Fraxinus anomala. The sequence goes on from CAIGRN010102399.1 coordinate 31,609, forward strand.
AGAGAGAGAGTGACAAGTTTGTGTACATTCATAATCATGTACTTTGCTAATTACAGTCTTTTCATTTGAAATTCACATGCACCCATCCCATCCCAGTACTAGATGTTTCATTCACGCAGACTATTTATGGATCATTCACACGTGATATGCTGTTGGTAGGCCTGTGCTATTGGCAATCAACGACAACATTGTTTCTTCTAAGTTGTAAAGGGTTTATGGTTTAATTCGATAACTAAACAAAAACTCTTATTATTTGAGAGGAAGTGAATCTTCAAGAATGACAATATAATAAAAGTAAATACTTTATGTACGACTATACAAGTACAAGATTGATTCGGTAAGAAATGATGATATATAAGAACAACTAGAGATGACACATATCGAGAGTAAATAAATGGCAAAAAATTCTAGTTAATGTGTTAATAAACTTAATAGGGTAGCAAAAAATTTATTGAAAATAAAATTGAAGTGGTATAGTAATAATCCTTCGGATGGATTTAATACAGCAATTACACAATGAAATTAGTGGTAATTACATGAAACTCTATATTTCAAAATTCAAATTCAAAAATCAGATTTCAAATTTTAATTTTCAAAAA
>CAIGRN010102408.1:0-10763 GCA_903798345.1 Fraxinus anomala
CCTGTTTGATGGGCTTTTTTTTTTTCAAATTTTTTTTTTCTCATATTCATTTTCAATCATATATTATCACAATAAAATATTCTTCATGTAAACCCAAAATTTTTTCCTACATTTTAATCACACATTCTCCAAAAATTCACTATTTAAAACATTGTTTTTCCCAAATAATAGCCATCAAATAGGGGTTAAATTGGAAAAAGAAAAAAAAAAATTCTACTACTAATTTCAAAAAGATCCATCATATTTTGAAATGAATACAGTATACTCAATGATAAAAATTTAAAAGAAACTTGGTCTTTGCAAAACTCGGATTAAGCTTACTATCAAAATTTCATTTTTAAGCTGGAAATTTAAATTTACCTTATTTTAGTAATAGTTTTCATATCTTAACAAGTGTTTTTGCTCCTATTCATTTTATTTAGTTGAAAATAGATTTTAAACTGAACAATGAAGCACAGGGGCTTAAAAAACAAACTCCCCGAAGAAAAAGAGGTCAGACTTATTTGCAATTCAGCACCATAATAGAGGATTTTTTTTTTTTTCTGATTTTAAAAGAACATACCTTCATCAGCTTCAACACCTCAGCACAAAGAACGATTGAGTGGCACAAAAAAGGTTCCAAACACTATTTCAATTTTGCTAGCATCCAAACCTCACATTAAAGAAGGGAAGAAGGTTAGTTAAGAAAAATAAAGGATAATACCATGTGACCGTCCAAACCGGACCAATCTATTTATCTACCAGCAGAGGTTGTGAGTTAGATACTACTACCTAAATGTATAGAAATAAGTTGAAGGACCTTTTAAGTATAAAAAGCTATTTACCCTGTTAAACTACAGCTGCAACTAAAACAAGTTAATACAAAGTACCAATTGAGGATAGCATATGGATCACCACAAGTCCACAAGATGCAAGATCATATACATGTTACCTCAGTAGTCATGCCGGTTTTAATAGACTCTTTTCCACTTGTGGTGACGATATTCATTTTTGTAGTCATTGGAGCCACTGACAATACGCCACTTGTCATCATGTTCATGTCTTGAGTGTTTTGCAAAGGAATGTCTTGAATCATGGCCAGAATAACTCTCTTTACATTCCCTCCTTGGATCAATATGTGAGCCTCTGGCATCAATCACATCTCTTCTTATAACATCTTTCCTTAATGGATAACGACCCAAACTTGAATCACTGTCACACTCTAACCTCTTGTGATGTTTTGACTCTCCACGATGATCTTTCTGCCTTCTTTCACTATACCTTTCAGAACTTTTGGACATATATTCGATGCCTGAATTTGACCTCTCTGAATGATGCAGCTTCTTGTCTCTTGAAGCATTAGAAGAGCGAGAGCTTTTCTCAAGTCTTTCATCGACGTAGAGAATGTCAGAATCCATATATTTGTCATGCTGATTTTTCCTCTTTGATCTTCGAGTAAAGCTGTCCTCAGATTGATTCAAACTATGTTCCTTCTCTTTCTGCATTTTAAATTGATGTGATTTATCTGGCTTATTACCCCTAAAGCATTCATGAGAATCTTCTTCATCACGAAGTTTTTCTCTGGTACACAAAACCTTTATTAGCAATTTGCAATAACACTAACATTACAACAAAGGAAAGAAAAGGGCAATGGTAAAGGCCGTACAGGGGAAGAGAAGAGCGAGCAGATTGAACACAAGTATATGGAAGTGTTTGTTCAGTAATTAGAATTCGTGAACCACAACTTTCTGGTTATCAAGAACAAGCAGTACAGAAAAACAATCTTAAAAGAGAAAGGAATGAAGCAGCAACCATGAGAATATGGGGCTTGCAATTACTTGATTTATCAAGACTAGTGTTTTTTTTTTTTTTTAGTTAGCGTGAAACCAGACATATAAACCTCAATATTATATAAAAGAACATAAGATGACCTTTGAAATATCAAATTTGATGCAAAAAAGAAAAATGAGGTTAGAATTGAGGTAGACAACCCGAAGCACCCATATGAATTTTAATGAGTGCAGGAGATTTCACAGCTTCAACTCCTGCCCACTTCAAAATGTGCGCACAGGCATCCTTCACAGAAGGCTGATGAATATAATATTAGAAAGGACTAGAAAACAAAGAGAAACTGTTCGAAAAGTGTGTACCTAAAGTTCAAAATGGTCGGTAGACTCGCAATCAGAAGTCAAAAGGATAGTGTCAGTGAAATTCTCAAGATTGCGAAACTTCAAGAGCTTAAGTACTCTTGTGTACTTGTGAAGTGCATATTGCACGAGTCTAAGTACTTACAGAAAAGCAAATTACCGATACTACCATGAAGCAAATAGCATAGACATTTGACTGTGGCAATGTAATCAAAATATGAATATCTATTGTCAACTACTAAATGATCTTTAAGTTACTCCATAAGAGACAATAAGCTTTTCCATGATTTCTCTTTTGTCAAAGACTACCATGAAGCAAATAGCATAGACATTTGACTGTGGCAATGTAATCAAAATATGAATATCTATTGTCAACTACTAAATGATCTTTAAGTTACTCCATAAGAGACAATAAGCTTTTCCATGATTTCTCTTTTCTCCTTTGACACTATTCACGGGCTTTTTTTTTTCCTGCGAGTTTTTGTGTGCATGTACAGCAAGAAAAACTAATCCTGTCTTTTAAACCTACTGCTGTGTTAAATCATCAAAATTACCTTCCCAGGTTTTCATTGGAATGCTTCTTTCTGTATTCAAAATGCTGAAGCTCCAAGTTGGAGTATGGAGGCCTCTCAACTCTATTTCCGACAGGAGGACCCATACCTCTGATTCCCATATTTCCCCTGCGAGAGATATCACTTAGTCTCAAAACCTTCATACAGTAATTTTGAGAAAAGACAAGTGTACCACATGAAAATACATCGAACTTACCCAGGGCCATGTACACCAACACCCATGGAAGGAATGTACGAAGGGACCGCAAAAGGTGTCATCGGAACCATGGAGACATTGAAAGGCATCACTGAAGGGTTACTATACATATTTGCATAAGGCCTGAAGGGCAACATAGAGCCATTCCAATAGGGCGGCGGATAGCCTGGCACACCTCCATGAAATGCTCCATTTCCTAAAATAACAGCAGTATTTAAAAATATGAGCATTTCATGTTGCAAATAGGAGTCAAGTGGAAAAGATTTACTTGTACCTGGATGAAAAGGATGTAGATTGGAAGCAAGAGGGCAGTCTCTCATGAGATGATCTGGAGAACCACATGTGTAACAAGTGCGTCCTCCCTGAATTTCAACAGTCACAATTTTGAGAAAACTTAAAAAAACCGAAATAATGCCTACATAAAGACCAGCAGCATGCAAGACACAATTTGTTCCTGCCAGATTTGCTAATCACGCTGGAGTTCAGTAGATCATGACTGCTAGAATGCTCCATAAATTACCAAGGGCAGGTGAATGAAAAGGGATGAGAAAAAAGAAAGTTTAGGATAATGTAGGAACACTTCATTTTCACTTGGTCAAAAAAAATCCTGGATTGGGCTATTGGGTGATACATGAAAGTTTAATTTATGCTACTGAACATTCTTAAGTTATAATACCAGTAAATTCTGTCTAGGTTCACACTTATATAATGTATCCAGGAATCCGTATAACTTGATAAAGCCAGTGAAGTTACCTTTTTGTAACCACCATGAGCTAAGAAAATTCTGTCCCCACCTGAAAATTAATACCATATTTCAATCAGAAGAATACATAATAAACAGTAATTTTTTTCCACCATTAAGTATATAGCCATTAAAGCAGTTGATTGCACCTCCAGTTTCAATCCAGACTCCCCCCCTTTTCTTAGTGCTAGAATCAGCTGCAGTAAGGAATGTAAATTTGGAACACATGGCAAGAAGATGATATATAGTAAAAACAGAAGGAATAATAAGAAATCAGTTTCTGGAAAAGTAACAGCAGCGGAAACTCTTTTTAGTGAAGTTCAGAATTTAAAGCTTTCATGCATCTCTTACTCATAACAACTTATTAGTTGCTTCAGATAATCTGCTGAACTTATTTTTCTCCATCACTTGTATACATGATGTTCTTCAACTGGATTCTTTGATTGAATAACATAGCATGTATTTTAATATCAGATACTTGTGAAAAAAATATGTTGATAGACTGTTCTATCTACTAAAATAAAGACTCCCACTCCATAAGCAAAAACAGAAGTTCAAATTAAAACTGTAGCATGATTTAGTGATTGAAGCAGTTCTATAAAATGGTAAAATCTATAGAGCTAGAAGATTATAGAATTGCACTTACCTTCATCATGTATATGAACCTGAGGAATATCAGAAGGTTGATTTTCCCCCTGAAAATCCACTGGAGGTGCAAAATCTTCAAATCCTCTTTCTGTATTAGCATGATGAGAATATCCACCTCTTACTGCATCAATTGGTTTGGTTTTCTGTGATGGAAGAGCAGATTTCAAATCTCCATTGCCACCTACTATACTGACATGATTATCAGAGCGCCTATATGGTGTATTTCTCCGAAGTGCTGGCTCATAGTATGATTCCATAAATATTTGATTGGATCCTATTCCAGTTGCAGAAGAAGACTGAGGCAACTCTATTTCTGTTTGAACCACAGTTAAAGCACAAGAACCATCTTTTTTAACTTGGATTCCAGATTCTCCATCTGGCATTAAAAGAAAAAAAAACAGTGATGTACCATGCTGATTTGACTTCTCTCTAATGTGTATCAACATTTTTCAGGAAAAAAGAATTTCAACCTGGAGCATATTTCTCCATAGCATTCTCTAAACCAACATCTAGCATCTGAGATTCAAGGCAATGTTCAATCGCATGACGAAGTGATAAATTTGGCAGCAGATCTTCTACCTTGCATTTTCTGGAAAAGCATTTTGGGCATCTTCCCTTTTCAATAAGCGCTAGATGTATACCTGCCGCCATAGCCACAAATAAATATAAAAATTTTATGCAGATACTAGTAATAACTCCAATAAAGATGGTATGAGAATAAAATATAAGCATTAAAGTTTGTACAAATACTGAAGATGTGAAAACATCTCGTATTTTTTTGAACTTGCGCAAATTTCTTCCTAGTTTGAGCTACAATATAAGTAGTGTATGCACAGCTGTTTAGGACATCAACACAGCTCAAAAAGCCTAATGACTCACATTTCTCACAAAAGCTATGCTGGCAACAAGGTATCATCACAGCATCCTTGAAAAAAGTGTTGCAGAGTGGGCACTTCATTTCTAATGGAAAATTGGTGTTTTGCAAGGCTACAAAATTGGCGGTAGATAGCCTTGTCCCCAGGAAAAGAAAAAGATACATCAGATTTGCAAGAATAATCTCAGTATAAACAGTAAACAGAACGAGAAGCCACAAGTTATACTTGGTCAATTTCATCTGTTCTTCAACTTCTGGTTCCTGCAAGATATTTCTCTTATTCGCATTCTGATTGGAAGCTGAGATTCACATGTATCATCACAAGTTTAAACTCATGGAAAATATTAGGAAAAAAAAATAAAGACAAAATACAACAAACCTCTGGGGAGTGCTTGACTAACAGCAGTTGATTCAAGCTTTCTACATCCTAATCTGGATAGCAAAGGGCATCTATATCAAATACTGATTATGATATTTAACTTATGAAAGATTATTCATGCAGAAACGAATATAAATTGCCACAACTCCCTTCCCCAGTAGGAAAAATGGGAAATCATAATTAAATACATGCTAGAGAAAATACGATAATAACCCAAAAGAGGTGTGTTTGTTGAACTTCAATATAGAAACAAATTTGTCATTTTTCAAGGAAAAAAAATATGGTGGTTGCCAGATTGAACAGAAGGAAATGTGTTGCAGTTAAACCCAACAATTTGTGTAGTATTATGATAGTAAAAGTTCTTCTAGTTGTTGCCTCACATATATAGAAAATTGTGTCAATCAAACTGGCCTATCTTAAAAAGAAATAAATTAGTAAGAAATTAAATTTATGAAAAAAGGTCTAATATATCAAGTTGAAAATAACATCTATGGAAAATCATGTCAATCAAACTGATATATCAGTTATAAGTGATAGCTAGATGTCAACATTGTGTGGAAACCAAGAACCCCCCAGTCGATATACACACACAAATAGAGTAGAACAAAGTTTGTGTAGACTTGTACAGATAAAAAGCCATATGCATTATACCTTAAACCTATAATATCTTCCTTCTCACTGCTCCCAGAGATATTCTTATCAAATTCTAGATCAAAGTCAGGAAAGTTTGCATCAGGCGTAGGACACAAATCAGCACCGAAGTCGTAAAATTCATCCACAGGTTTACTCTGTAAAAACCAAAACGTCCATCAATTACAAGATAATGATTAGCAGGAAGACGTATTAGCATGCAAATGCAAGAAAGCTATGTGACCTAGGAAGCATTGACATGGACACAGGATACCGACCACGATTTTTCAGGAGTAGGACAATTGATGAAAAAAAAAATATTTTTTATTTTTAAAATTTTTTATTCTTATAGTGTAGGACATTTTTTTATATTTTTTGTCTTTAAAATCCTATGGGTCCTTTTGCAACAAGAGATAAAATCCCATCGGTCATGCATCAGGGATAAATTGCCTAGGTCTTTTTGCAATTAAAGTAAAGGTCAAAAAATAGTGCAGTCCGAACTGCTTTGGCATTTAAAAAAAAAAAAAAGGGGACTAAGGTTTCCCATTTCATTTTTGAATAGCCACCATCACACATGACCAAATTCCACCCACACTGCCCATCAAACACCGACGGTGCCGCCCTCTCTTCCAAACATGCGCCTTACCTCTTCAACCCTCCATCATCTCCCCGAATCCGGCACCTTGCAATATTTCTGAGATAGAGAGGTGAAGTGCTGGAAAATTTCTTTTTATTTGTTTTTTCCTATTATCTGATTAAAAAATATGTCGGCAACTGTCCCAGGGTATCAGCGATGTATCCAACTTCATAAAACCAAAGAAAAAAGGGACACGCCACCTGGTGCATAAGGCACGTTTTGGCGCGGTATCAAATACGTGTTTGACACACTGATACGACGATGCCGGAGGCGTGTATGTGCTTCCTAGTTAGTAATTGGTCGCTAAATCCGTTTTAGGCTTACACCAATGGCACCAAAGAGATTCTGAGATAGAGAGGTGAAGTGCTGGAAAATTTCTTTTTATTTGTTTTTTCCTATTATCTGATTAAAAAATATGTCGGCAACTGTCCCAGGGTATCAGTGATGTATCCAACTTCATAAAACCAAAGAAAAAAGGGACACGCCACCTGGTGCAGAAGGCACGTTTTGGCGCGGTATCAAATACGTGTTTGACACACTGATACGACGATGCCGGAGGCGTGTATGTGCTTCCTAGTTAGTAATTGGTCGCTAAATCCGTTTTAGGCTTACACCAATGGCACCAAAGAGGGTAATATCCAAGATGAGAAAGAAGCCTAATCCAAAAGATAAGGGTGGAGACATCCATCGATAGAAAGATGAGAAAGGATATAACAGGTCCACCACGATGATAATCTATCAAGACATTCTTCATGTGAAGCATGCATTTATTTATTTATATTAAGAAAACGATCTAAACTTAAGAGGTGAGAGTAAGACAAAACAAAGTATAGATGATGAATAAGAAAAAGATACGTGCTTACAGCTGAATTCATTTTGCAGGAGTCTTTTTTTCCCAAATCCTTCATGGTTTCAATAGGTACCCTGTAAAGAAGACATTACATCAGGGGAATTGCATGAGTTAATATCTTAAACATACTCCATATGACTAAATTTTATTATGAAAAAGAAAATAGAAAAGGAGTAGGTCGATTATTACAATTACAATAAAAAATGATACTGGTTCATCTATCATTAAAGAAGAAAAAACAGATCTCTCATTATATCCATGCAGAAGCTCCACGTGATTCTGAAGGGTAATAGCTCTAAAAGAAAACCTAGTTAGAAGAATAATTCCGAATACACCCCAAATCCTGGCAGATTAAGACTTTTAATACAGACTAATAACTTAAGGTGGCTGTTACATCTACAGATTCTACACTGAATGTGTATGCGCAAAAAAAATAATGTTCTACTATTTCTCCAACTTCCAAAATCATCCAAAACAGCGCTTGAAGACAACTTATTTATTAGCTGGATTTCTGAAAAAAAACTTCCATTTTTTACAATTGACCAACCAAAGCACGTAATTCCAGTAATATAGGAATTAATGCAAGTTAACGGATAAATGCTGACTTCCAAAAGATGCGTGCATTTAATTATAACGAACTTTCTCCTATCAGCCACTAATTTATAGAATCATGCAACATAATATCTCCAATAAATATCATCCTAATCATCTTTTTGCATGCCGATGATCAAAAACTAAAGTTGTGGTGCAGGAAAATCTACTTTTTAGCAACGACCAACAAGTGTATTCCAACCATCATTTTTACAAGCAATAACATGTACATAAAAACAAAGTTCCTTAACCCTAATACATATCCTCAAAATGCAGACATCCAACACACAATTATAAACCCACTTGCCAGGACTTTGATTATCTCAAACACACTATAGGCTGGATCTTTCTCTTTTTTTTTTTCTTGAATTCATCTTTACATCTGAATCTCAAGTCTCCAAAACAGCACCATTTAGGAATAATACTTGAATGCTTAATTTCACAGGCACAGCGCATACACACTCACTGCATAGGAATAATAAAGTAAAAAACCAAATAAATAGTAAGAGAGAAAAACTTACATAACCGATGGCACAGTCCCTGCCGGAACTCGCTTAACTATCACGCTGGATCCGCAAGGAATTTGGATATCATCATCTTTGTAATCTGAATCAACTCGAATTTTCCCCAAAAAGAAACATAAGCATTAATCAAACAATACTATGAGAAAAACAAGAAGCCCCAAAAACCATACAGGTGCAAAAACACAAACAGAAAGAGAAAAAACCAAAAGATCAGCAAAAATTATCGAATTGCAGGAGCGGAGGGTCAATGAATGAAAATTTAGGGTACTGAATTGGACCTTGACCAGAATCCGCATCCAAGAACACAAGATCGAAATCATTCCGACAGGCGCCTAGGGTTTTGCGTCTAAGGATTTTGGACCGCAGGTCGCGAACTGATATTGAATCCCGCCCATCGATGTCTACCGTATCGAAATTCACCGAGCTCCGGAATTTGAACCGAATTGACATAATTTATAATCTTTTTTACAAACACCAGTGAGCTATATATGTATGTATATCAATTAAGGTTAGTGTTTATTAGTATATACAGAGAGAGAGAGGGAGACAGAGAGAGGGTTTCAGGTTTTGATTCGCCTTGGCTGAAAGGGACAGAAGGAAGAAGGGAAATTTATATGTGCGGGCGGGTGAGAAAGAGAATAGAGCGGTTTTGAAGTGGCAGGGGAGTCTGGTCGCGTGACGTGGATATTAATTGTAATTTATATAAAAAAAAAATCTCATAAAGTTCGTTTGATTATAAAAGTGAAATTTAGATGAAAAGAAAATGAATTTCAATGAATTAAATTGCCTAGAATTGTTTTTCTTAAAATTGTCAATTAATTGTGTTTTATTAATTAGTATAATTTTTCACGTGAAAAATATTGAAATTTTTAATCTTTTGATGTTCGTTTAATTTTATTTTACATAAAAATTATCCATTAAAGTAATGGAATTTATTAGAGGATAAAATTTATTTCAATTGCCAATAATAATAATAATAATAATAATAATAATAATAATAAAAGTAGCGTCAAATTTGTGGGAATTGATTTTCCTCAAAATCATACAATTGGAACCGTATGTGGCAAAAGACGGAAAATGAATTGCCAAAAAAAAAAAAAAATCAATCAAACATGACTTTTGGTAGAAGATGGAATTTCATTTCTACGTTCCATATAAAAATTGTAGACCTAAATGTAGCTTTTTCTTCATTAATCATCATTATTATTTGTTATAAGGTATTAAGCAATCGATTCTATTTTTTGTCAAAATATATTTTTTTCTATTTTCTTTTCAATCACACATTTTTTAATAAAATAATATTATAAGAAAATTTAAAACTTTTCTTTATTTTTTTAACACATATTTTTCATCAATCTACTATTCCAAATATTTTTAAAACTTTTATTTTAATTGTTTACTTACAAAAGAGAATGACTGGGTTTGCCTCTGTTCATGGCCCCTTTATCCCTTTATCACTATTTTTTTGGAAAATCATGTTACATGTACAATATTTATTGACAATATCACATTTAGCATCACATATTCATCCATTTTAAAAAATTATTTTCTACATCACATGCTAAAATTTTGATAAGTTGTTAACAATTGTTGACAATCGATATTGTACACTTAAATTTTCCGTTCTTTGGATATACACAAAATAAAAAATAAAAAACGGATGACCACCCACCCCACTGCCAAATATTTGATTATTTTCTCTTTGAAGGATGTGGGATATCATTTTGTTTATGATGTGAAACTGAAGGGACAAACTGTTGTTTATGATGAAAGTTTAGTTTAAGATTTTACATTTTCTATTTTTTCTGCTAATTATTTTATTCAAGTTAGTGAATAAATTGCTCTTAGTATGATGACAATTTGAAGGCTAAATGTAAAACACTATTTCCACTTTCTATAATTGTTGTGGAAATTGCTTGATTGAGATGTAGGAGGATAAAATAGCTATGTTGTGGGAATTTTCGAGTCCAAGGGAGAAAGGAAAATAGAACCAG
>CAIGRN010102409.1:0-18495 GCA_903798345.1 Fraxinus anomala
TGCATCCATTTGCTAATAATAGAAATTGAATGTTGAAGATTTGACGTAGAATGTAGAAAATAGAAATGTAGAATTGAGAAGTGAATGAAGATTATGTAGTAGTGTATAAAATGAATTGTAAAAGTAAAATCAATATAAAAATTGAGAAGTGAAGGAAGATGATAAAAGAATAAAATGAATGAATAATAATTATAATATTGTTGAGTATTGATAATTTGTAAATTGTAGAGTAGAGAATGAGAGTAATATTGGTGGAAAAAAATGTTGAATAGGGGTGGGTATTTATAGAGAAAAAATGAAAAAAAAATGAAAAAAAAAAATCAGTGACCAATGATTGCTTTTTAAATTTTTTTTAATAATTATATGGACTCGCCGATCTGCTCGACAACTCGATGAGTCGAGCCGGCCCGCTCGGCTCGTGGGTTGCTGGCTCGACGGCTCGACTCGATTGCCACCACTAATGCTACGCCAACATTGTAAAGTAACTATGCATCCCTCTTACCCTTTCGACGACTAGATCATATAAACGGAGTTCGCGTGTTAGCACTAGGCACCTTAACCCTGATGGATCAAGGTCGGGATGGTGGTGGAACATTGATGTTCGGTGGATCCGTGGTGGTGGTAACCACATCTGAGGACTTCCCAAACGAGCCATTGACGTTACGAGCATCCATTTCGCTTGCCTCGACATGCTGTTCATTATAAGCAGTGTTCAGCAACGACAAATCATCATAACCATCACGTACAATCATATCTTCATCGTCCACAACATAACCAAATCCACTGTACTCATCATTTACCTTGTGTCCCCCAATTTCTGTCACTACATCCTCGAACCTACGTTTCATCATATTTATTTGATCCGTCACATGGTCCTTCATACAACAAACATTATTTGCCATTTCCTTCTCGATACCATTGAACCCCACATTCATTTCCTCTATCAGTTCGTCCAACCTTACCTCAAGCGTCTCCATCTGTTTAGCGAACACAACTCTTATCTCATCCAAACACATATACTTCACAACGGACGATTTCCCATGCTAGAATATGATGGCAAGTCCTGGACTGGATCGTGATGACCTCATTCTCCATCTTCATCATCACTGAAATCACTCAGACGAAGTCTACTTATGTTAGCTTTCCTGGATTTCTTGCCTCGATTGTTCTCATTATTTGGTAGCACTTCACCTTCTGGTGGACAATCTTGTACTTCAGTTGATTGAAGAACGAAATTGTCCAGAATGGGGTCTGCAGCATCTTCGAATGGAACTATATCGGCAAAGTATCGCTGCAATTCTTCTTCAGTAGTAGCGCGCAACGTCGCCCACAAGTATACCCGCGAAGGGAGGAAAATTCATCAAAATCAATGATAATATATACTGAAAGTATTAGTTCAGTTATGTATGTGAATTGCTCACATGTGTCTCGTCGAAGAAATCTGAATTTGTGCCAGACCATCAACATCCTCGGAATGTCGTCACCAATCTTACTTGAGAATCGAACTCCCAACTCTGAGATTGCCTCATACACCCACAACTGCAAAACATTTATAACAGTGGTAACCATATATGAAGAGACATAAAAAGTGCAATACATAGAATTGAAATAAAATACGGACACATGTATACCTGAACAGCAAGAGGAAATTCGTACAACGTGTAAGACATCCTGTCACAATTATTGACCTTTTCCAAGTCTACCTTTCTCCCCCCCATCCACGAAGCAGTGATTTGATAAGAGGATTAAAGCTTACTGTCCTCCATGGATAGGCATTGAAGAAATCTAAGTCGTCCACAATGGAAAGAGTATCGAGATGTATCCACACATTCCGATCTCTAGAATTGAATACCCCTTCAATAACTAGTGCCAACCCAAGCTTGTAACGATCGTTGCGGTTGGCACATTTCAGGAAAACCTTCTCCAGGTTGCTACAAGTAATTCGGTCTCTATTGGTAAACATTTTTGTCCCGTAGTCGAGTTTTCACGAGGATTTTATCGCAAGCCGACCCTTTAGATAAATCATTGCACTTCAAGCCAGTAATTAATGAGAACTCCGACAATCCGAATCTTGCAAGCCTTTGGTTCACCTTGAATCAAGCCTCGAAACATTTTGGACAAATCACAAATCTATTTACCATTTCATGAATTAATTGGGCAGATAGTTTGAGTTCTGGCAGCTTCGCAATGACCTATACAACTTTCCTTAAACATATTCGTTTGTTGTTCATCAAACTTGTTGAGGATAATTGTTAGTACTTGGTGTTGCTAACTTGTGAAATTTGGCCAGGAACGCACTATTCCTCCGAAATTTTAGGCACGATGTAATGAAGGCATCTACAAATAACAAAAACGAACAAGGCAAAGAATATAAGAACCTACAAAGGAAGAGTGAGATATGTAGTAATAAACAAATGTATATGAAACTGAAAGGAACTAGAAGGAATGACAAAGATTTTACCATATCGAGCTTTTGATTCTCCTTAGATATTTTAGTATCACTCAAATACGACTTAGGTGACTGTTGCTGTACAACTAAAGTGATTTTCTTGTTCACAATGGTGATGTATTCTATCGAGATAGAAAATGGAAATGTAGACCAAATTTAACATGATTTTTTGTGGTTGAAGAATTTGATTACATTGAATTTTCAACTCACATAGCAAAGGTCAAACAAAACAGCAAAAACTGATCAATTAGCCAACTCCAAATTTATTTGGAATAAGACTTAATTTGTTGTTATATAGGGTGATATTTGTGATTTTTCTGGGTAAATATGAATCTAAATTGAGTTTGCAAGCTTAGCAATGTGGATAGCTTTCTGGTAATCACAATCAAATTCATACTCAACACTAGATATGACATCCGTTTCATCCTCAATTGTGTTACAACTCCACTTGTTTATATTTTTATTTATTACCTCATTTATTCTAGCACGCTATACATCCATCTTACATCCCAATTTCTTCTAAATTCATAGTTCCGTTAGTTTTTTTCTTTAATAACCTAACACTCAGTACTATAAGCATAGAATGTCAATTCATTGTTTTATAGTATCTTCCTATTCCATAGAGTCTTTGTATTGTTTCATCCAAGCCTCTTTAATCATATGCAATACATAATCTTCAAGTCATCTTTCATTACAAACAAAAAAGCCTAAAGACCTAAAACAATCACTTTTTATGAAAATGAATAATCTATGGTGATTTTATGCACTTCGTCTTAACTCTATTTAATCTAAATTCTCTAGGTTCTAACTTAAATAATAACATCGACCAAGGAACGTTATCACAGATCTTTCGTAAGCCCATCTATGACTAAAACAAAAGTTACGGACTAAGATAGTACTATATTCAAGCTTGCATCGATAAGGAAATCAATGCTACCACCACTAGTATGATTCGTGATTATGTCATCATGTATATCCTGAATAATGCTGATGTATCTAACAAGAATTCCTCTTACAGTGAAATGAAAAGATGAGGGAGAAAGGAACATGATATGCAAAAATTCTTAAAGTATTCGCTCACATATCAATGTATAAACTCATGAAATTCCATGAATACTGACTTTAATCAAAGAACAGAAGAATATAACATCTTGTTCTAACATTAGGGCCGATATAATATTTTTCCTGCATATCTAAATAATAGTAGTAGTAAGTTTAACAAACTGCATGTTCTTCATATTTTCAACTTTCCTTAACTCCATTATGGTGTTATCTAAAACAGAGGATGGAAAAGCATTCTCGTGAAGAGTTCATCGACCAAAAAACATAAAAAATTTGAACGGACGTAAAAATTGACCGTAAAATGTGTAGAAGCTTTGCATGATTCAAGCAAAAATTGGATGAGATTCAACCAAAAAGTAGCAAATATTTATGTGGTGTGCAAATCAGAATCAGTCTTCAAAACATATATAACCAAAAATTTGGACCTAACACATTCCGAGTGCAAATCAGATTTAACCCTCAAAACATATACATTACTAAGACCAATCTGTAAATTTGACTCCTAACTCACCTAAAATTGTATCTTTGCCGTCGTGCCTTTTGTATGGCCGCAGAAATATTGTTGTTTTAGGTCGCAGAAGAAGAAGAAGCAATTATCTTAAAAATCTTCTATTGAAATTGTAAGCAAATTAAATTTTCAGAATGATGTATTTATAAGATTCAGCAATGGCGACTGATGAATGACGATCGGCGTCGACGATTAGGTGGAAGGAAGTTGGAGTTGAGAGAGATTAGAGTTTGAGTTTTGGTTTTTGCTTTTCACGAGTTCTGTAAGAATTCTTTATTTTTAATTTTTTTTAAGTTGATAGGCCGTGTCGTATGGTTGTGATGGATAAACTATTAGAATTGAACCAGCCCATTTCAACAGAATCCAACTAAAAATTATGTAAAAATCTGATTAGAATTGATTTCCATGTATAAACCCATCATCCTAACTGATTCAATCAAAATCCAACTAAAAATCATGAAAAATCAGGTGGTTATTGATCAATTTCTAGGGAGTAGGTAGCATTTAATGCATGAATTAATATTTTTACTTTTTCAAATAGATATCATAAATTATGTGTCAAATTTCTATTTGCTACACAATTTTAGTTATTATATGAGAACATTTATAATAGTAGTGGAATTTGAAATTTTCATTAAGGACATTTTGGTCTAAATTTTAGTAAAATAGACATGTAAGAAATTGGACATTTTTTGCAAATGGCCATGGAAAAGTGGACATTTTTTTTTTTGAAATTTCCACTTGTTTATTTTTAACCTAACAAATTTTGTAACATATTGTGAACAACAATGTTATCGGACCCCAGTTAGGGAGGATAAAATTTTCTGCCTGCTATTTTCTCAATTTATTTTATTTTTATATTTTCAATTTAAATTTTATTTAAAATATAAATAAATAACTAAGCAAGACAGTAGATAAAAATATTTTAATCATTGTCCTAACCTTGCCTCCAAAAAATTCTCGATGGAGCATGATAGCGATGACTGCCCTAATGCCATTCTTACACCCTAGATCAAAAAATCCATTATGGAGCAGGATGATGGAGATGACTGTCGTGTCGCCATCCCTACCCGCAATCTAGGGGTGTCAACGGGCCATGCTGGCTCTTGGGTTATCCTTATTTGGCCCTCCTACATTAGTGGGCCACTCATGGGTCAGATCACCCATATGTATAACTTTGTTAAGATGAGCCCTTATATCATAGTTTGCTAAGTTCAAAAATAAAACTTGATGTTTTTTTTCCTCCCCTTAACAACAATGCTAAATGTAAACTCAAAGTTTGACATTGTTTTTGACACTCCATTGTTTAAAAAAAACGTTGGCTGAAAGGCATTTTTTTAAAACCGTGCAATGAAATGTCGCTACGTGGGATGATGTAAAGAATAATGTAAAAAAGAGTATACATGTAGCATGATTGTTTTTTTTTTTAAATATATCACTCTTTTCTTACTTGTAGATAAAAAACATTATTTATTATAATAATAACTTAAAAATACTTGCATCAATAAATAATTTATGTCTTTGTAAAGTTAATTAACACAACAAAATATTTAATTTATTACGTACTTATTTACTTAAAAAAATTAAAACTTCCATATTTTTACATTCCCCTAATACCATACAAAAAGGCCACCTTTTCAAATGATTTATACCCCATACCACAGGACGACTTTGGTGTAGGAACCCCCAAAATGTAGTTTGTCTTTCAGATTCACTATCAATCATATCTTATCTTTCCTAAAAAGGTCATTATATATAAACATGCCTAATCTCTTGTCCTCAATGGACCGAATAAAAATTCTCACTATTGATATGACAATACAGAGATAGTCATAACTAAGGTTCTCTTACCACATCAGCAATGAGAAATTTTTAAATTCAATTTATATATATATTCTTAACTTCCATCTAAAAAGTATAAAAGAAGCTCGTATAAAGTCTATAGAGACAACAAAATTTCACATGCATTTTCATTCATTATATCCATATAGCTTATCGAAATATTTAGCATCCATTATTGTCAAGTGCTATTCAATCGACTCTATCAAATTTAGAGCTAGAACCTACAGTCGCCTTGTTTGGGAATTTTTTCTTGGCTCTGCATAACATCAAGAAAAGTGCAACTCCTTTTTTCCTTAGCTTAACCAAATAATGAGATAAAAGGGATGATTGAAACCACATCAAACAATACAAAAATCAGTCAATATCGTAAAACTTTTAGCCCTATATAACCAGACAGGACAGGCACATATCTTTCTAAATAAATAATGTCAATAAAAGTGGACACCGCAGGCTGACATTTCATTTCATTCTGTTAAGAATATATACTTGTCAAACTTAAAAAAAGCTACTTCCAGCACAACACAAGCCCATTTCTTCAAAATTGGCAACTCTTTATATGAACCCAACTCCAGTTTTCAATTCTCCATTTCAATGTAAAAACACAAAGCTTGCTAAACTGTTCATTCCCCAATTTACATTTATATAAATCTGCTACTTCTTTAGATTCAAGATTCAAGAAATTCCTTATAAGCTTTTTCAGATTTCTAACTAGTGAAAGTTCTTCATATTGATTTTAAATTCAAAATTCTAGCCATTTATGATATTGAAGGGGAGGGATTTATGTTCATTGTTAGCATATTTTAAGGTGAATTCAAGCTTCAAATCAATAGCCTATGAATATTTTGTTTTGTAATTTTAACTATTCAAATGCTTCTGCTGTAATTTCTGTATTTTACTTGCTGCAAAATGTTTGAGTTTATAGTTGCATTTTCACTGCAGAACTAAATGGGAAATACTCGGCTTCTTCCCTTCTACATAACCATATGTGTTTTAGCTTTTGCTATTTCGAAGATTATTATGGCAATCCTACGTTATCAACGACGGCAAAGAAAGCAAATGGTTGTTCAAAACAGTTTTACAGGTACAGTTTGGGATGTTACCGGTGGTCTAATTTAAGCATTTTGTTGCTTCTCATTTACTGTTATGTCTGACAATGTGTTGTAATCTTCTGATGTTTCAATAATACAGATGGGAAACTAGTGATTTATGTTGGGAAAATTTAAATCAAACGTGCATAAATTATATTCCAATAATGTACCTTTGACGTTCGTGAAATCGAACAGAGTTTCAACTTACTGAATACACAGTAACAACAAGAAATGCATGAAAATGAATTGGATGAGACAATAGTTGAACTTTTTGTCCTTAAGATGATAAAGCCCCGCACAGGTACTAACGGTTTTTCGGCATTCGTCTCTCAAAATACAACGATCTACGTACACTAACGAATCTACTTATGTTTTGAACCCTCTATATATGAAACTTGACTCCAAATAAATGCTCAAAATATTTGAAAGTGAATATGCATTAACATGATAATGCAATGATGAAAAAAAAAAAAGAATGAATATTCTTAAACACATGTTATCTCAAAAGTCACAATCATACAAAATGACACATCTTGAAATTTATCTTTATACATGAAGAGACACCCCCATTGGAGATCTTTCATAAGGAAAGAGACATTTTCATTCAATATTTTCTAGAATATTCTATACAATTTTCTAACAATTTCAAGTATTTAAGCGATTTAAATTTGGCTTAATTTTTCATTTACCAAAAAAATATATTTCCACTTAGATAATTAAGAATTGGTCAAAACCAATTTCATATTCAAATTTCCAACAATTTATAAATCACAAAAGATTAAATCTTTGAAATCGAATATGTTTTTGAGGAAGACAATGAAACTGATCAACAAGGATATTATAGGATCAGGAGGCTACGGGACGGTTTACAAGCTGACAATAGACGAGTCAATATCTTTCGCAGTTAAAAGACTAAGCAAAGCAAGTCAAGAGCAAGATTGCGGGTTTGAGAGAGAATTGGAGGTGATGGGGGACATAAAGCATAGAAATATAGTTACTCTTCATGGATACTACACTGTTTCTCAGTACAATCTTCTCATCTATGAGCTAATGCCTAATGGCAGTCTTGACTACTCCATGGTATGCATTGACGGCATATTTGGTACGTTGGACAGTTTTGTCAAGTCTATCGTATGAGACATGCCATCAATTTTTATCTATATTCATCACCTGCTAAGTGTAGAGGAACATACTAAATCTTCCATTGATAGTATTAGTGGAAATGCATTAAAAGGTCTGCACTTACGTGATTCATCAATTAATGAACTCCTGAAAGGCAAAGGAAGATTAACTAAATTTCAGCCAGATTTTAGAGGATTTTTTTTTAATTGAAGATCAAAATATCCTATTATGCAGGAAAGTCTCTAAACAGGATGGTTCTAGATTGGCCTTCAAGATACAAAATAGCGGTTGGAGCTGCAAGGGGGATATCCTATCTCCACCATGATTGCATCCCTCACATAATACATAGAGATATTAAGTCGAGCAATATATTGTTGGATCAAAACTTGGAGGCACGAGTATCCGATTTCGGACTAGCTACTTTGATGCAACCAGATAAAACTCATGTTTCAACTTTAATTGCTGGAACTTTTGGATACTTGGCTCCTGTTATGCAAGTTGGAAGAACAAGATACTTCTACTTTTGATGTTGTTTATGAACTTACCTAATCATCTTATGATTTCTACAGAGTATTTTGACACGGGGAAAGCAACAGCAAAAGGGGATGTCTATAGCTTTGGGGTCGTGTTACTTGAGCTTCTAAAAGGGAAGCCAACAGACGAAGTATTTATTGAGGGAACTAAGCTTGTGACCTGGATAATTCTTTTACTGGATGAATAATTTAAAACTTGCTCCAAGTATTTTTTGCACGCTAATTTGATAAAACACTTTTATCAAGTATGTCATTAATAATCTTAAGTTGATTGGGTTTAGGGTCTCTAGACTCATAGTCTTCTATAATTATAGTAGAGACACTTACAAATTGCAATAATTGATATCAAGAGAGACCTAAGATTATATATCAACAAATAAGATTTCAACATTTAGGCCAGAGCAGGAGTCTTAACTGATAATGTCATGTGTGTCTTCTAGAATTCTCACTTGAAAGTTGCGTTCTTGTCTAAGAATATGAAGTTGATTAACTTACCTGCGATGATTAGATATATACACTGTTTTAAAGGGAGATAACAGTATACATTCGACTGACCATGTTTTTTCTGATTTTCGCATTAAATGAAATTCTACCCTGAACTCAATATTTTCTGTCCTAATTGATAGTCAGAAGCATAATTTAATTATTAAAACGACGACTCACTAACTTCTTCGTAATTTGATTCAGAAATGTTCGTTTATATGTTAAAATTATTAACATGATTAGGCATCACATTATTGCAGGTGAAGACAGTTGTCCAAGAAAAACAAGAAGAGCATGTACTTGACGGCAGTTTAGAAAATTTTCCTGTTGATGAAGTTAACGGTGTATTTAACATAGCACTAATGTGCCTTGAGCCAGAACCATACAAAAGACCTACCATGGAGGAGGTTCTCAACATCCTAGAGGCGATCAAAACAGACGAATTTGTATCAGAAATGTGAAACTACATTGAACTTCTCACAAATACGCAAAAGATACATATTGATGAAACCAATTAACAACTATTCCCTTCTACCATCATAGGCACATCAAAACTCAATCAACTCAACAATTACAAAATTCAACTAATGGATACTGAACAAAAACAGCCTTAGAAACTCGAAAACAACAGAAATTTCTACCCATTGGGCCTTTAATCACACAAGAGCCACTGCCAAACCATTAGCAACTGAAGATTTCAGTGAAGGTGAAACTGATTTACCTCCAAGAAATACATCAAAGAGAGCAGATGTAACATTTGGTGATTCAATTGTAGCATCAACTGAAGAAGGCACCCCATCGGATGATAAACAAACCTGTAAGTGTACGTGTAGCAATTTAGCTTAGACAAGAAGGGGACAAGGGGAAAGAGAAGAAACTTCTATTCGACGATATGGGAAGGAAAAAGAAATGTCTTTCGAATGAATAAACGCATGCGTATTATCATACAGGCAGTTTTATATCACACTCACAAGCATTTTGGTTGGGTCCAGCCAAGTTAAAAATATTGAAGTTCCCTTCCCAAGGGCACGCCCCTGAAAGATGCTACGGAATGTGGAAAGAGCATGCTCATCAACTGGAGTGAGTGACTTGATTCTTGGGGATACTGCTTCATCTAAGGCGTCCCAGAATGTTTTACCATCAACATCTCTTACCAGAATAATGTGGAGTGATTTCTCTAGAGGTGCTGATCAACATCAGTAATTGTTGGTTATTTTCAATTTTTTGTCCCTTCTTCCAGCAACTGTATACTTAACTTTAAAAAATTAATTGTTTAACAGAAATTACCTTGAAAAATTGTGTCAAACAATGATGAATCCTGCTGCACATCTGTAGCTGAGCGCCCTTTCCAGGCATCTAACTTACGAAAGATGAATTTGTTTGCATATAACCCTGCAGCATAGACTTTAACTCCAATGATCGCAAAGACTTTTTCTCGGTATCCTAATAATATTACAAGGAGCAAAGGTTATAGTCTGAATTCCTAAAAGAACAAGAATTAAAGAAAATCAAGCTTAAAATACTCAAAAATATGATTGAAATATTGAGAAATCTCAATTGACAGTATAGAAACTGACCAGTTCCAAGTAATGACAATGACGTGGAGCAACCTGGAAGGCTCAGCGATTTTTGAAACTTCACCTTGGTCTCAGGTTCTTCTGTGTACTCTGCACTTCCAACTGAAGCCACAACATCAAATGCCATCAAGTAATAAACACAAATGCAGAACATGATAAGGGAGTCATGGGAAAAGTCACTTGTTATTTTTAGTGTTCTGCATATATTTCCGATTTTCAGAAGAAATTGCAAGAAGTAGCTCTGGCATGATGCAATAGTTCAGCTTCTATGGCTTACATTAACACCTCTGTTGTATGCTAAAAGAAAATTGGCTGATAGAAAAAAAGAGATCTCCAAGGAACTCCAACAAAGAACAACCTAGTGTTACCGTATATAATTGGGAAATTTGGTTACCATATATAGTTTGAGCAATTGAAGACTTTCCTTCTAGTTAGCTAATATTGTATTGATTTACTTTCCTTGTAACTTAATTGATTGTACTATATATATAATGGGAATAGAATAGAAAAGGGACGCAGGATTTTCACAGAAATTCTCTCGACTGTTTGATCTTTGATACCTAGGCCATCCTTAACATATAGGTTTGTCATGCCCAAGCCCCAGGTGTGAAATTAGAAAATACTAAGGCGTGTCTGATCCTCTAAGTTGATAGATGGAATTGCAAGGACATAGCAAGCATAAATGAAAAACCAATAGCCAACAACAAATTAAGCCCTTTCCAATAGATTTGGGATCGGCTATATGATTACATTTCTGTCATTTTGTTCGGTTCATTACTAGATCTACTGGAAGATCAAAAGCAATTAAATTCTTAATAACTAGCACATATCATGTTAGTTTTGGTCTACCCCCTTCTCTTTTGACATGCTCTATCGAGATGAGCGAGCACAAAATATATTCTAACCACCTATATCTTTCATTAATTTATATTCAATCGATGCCAACTCCACTTGTTAGGGTATATTCTAATTTATTGTCTTTTCTGTTTTAGCATGATGACAGTGACTACATATCCATCTTAGTATCCTTATATCTGCTGTGTTCATCTTATGACATTTTATTGTTTAACTGCTTAACACTCAGTACCATAGAGCATTATAAATCTAATCAATATGCATAACTGGCCTGTTAATCTTATAGAGATCTTCCTATCACACAAAAATCTGGTAGCACTCTCCATTTCATCCAACCTGCTCTAATTTTATGCATTAAATCTCTTCAATACCTTCTTGTTAATAGTCACACTTAGATTCTAAAAATGAATATCTGGTAAATGTCAGCTTACCTAGACGAAAGCATGAAATTTCTTACCAAGTGTTACCAAGAAAAGGAATTTCTAAAGATGATCATCTATGGTGGTTAGTATCATTACCATTTAATACCTCAACCAGCATTTTTTTCATCACCACAAATTAATACTTCTGCTAGCTTTTTTCCTCCTGTCGTTTTACATTCAAGTTATGACTATGAGCACACAACATAGTTGCAGTGCCATAAGATCAAACTCTTTAACAATGAACTTAGTCATTTTTTCTTTTAAAGTTGCACAATTATTGATGTTTTTGTCCTCATTAATAATCTATTGCATCTCCGTATCAGGTGATCGATTTAGAGGTAAATTCCTTGAAATATATGTAGCCTATTCCTTTCACTTACAAGCATTTATTTTCTTAGGTTTTTGAGCACCAGAGCTCTTCATAGCTAGTGCATATCTACATTTAGTATTTCCCCTTTTTTGTGCACTAGATGATTTTGAGCATCTTACCCACACATAATATACTACAATGATGAATATGAGTGCAATTGAAATTCCTCGGGAGATATACATTTGTGTATTGATAAGACCATTAACTATTTCTTGAAGCTCCATCACTCCTTCAATTTTCAAGTTGGATGTGTTGTCTGGAATTTTGATCCTGTTTATCCAATTTGATAAATTATAAGCTGAATGGATGACATGGAAGCTATTTTAGCGGGGCATGTTGAGTGTTTTTCTCTAGGAAGAATGTTATGGTATTTTATTGAAGATATAAATGTTTTGTTGTTTGTATAAGAGAGACGGATATGTCGAAGTTCTACAGTGAGAAGAGTAAGCTGTTAGATTGAACTTTTATTCTTAACCACATAGTTTGTGTTCAATGTTATTCTGTGGTGATTTATTTTTCTTCAATCGAGATCAAATTTTGCAAAAGTTCCAAGAATGAGAAGAATAAACTGCTTCTCATATGCTTTGATCTAACATCCCCGGAAAATATGCACAAACTCCAAACAACAAAGACTTTCAAATGTTCATAAACGTAGTTCCCAATCTACACTCTTTCTAGTATATCACATTGTAGTGGAGAGAAAGCAGCTAGATTGGTTATGTCCACTATGGTTCATTTCACAGTTTTACCCAAACGTATCTTTGCCATATGGAAGCATACATCTCAATTTTCCAACATAAGCTCTATTCATGCTTTAGGCGCAGTATTGGACTAAGGAATTTTTCAATGTAGTGGATTGATGCAGATGCCTCTGCTTATGCAATAAGAATAAAAAAAACCTTTACATTCACCTCCATTGCTGGTTCTAACGCACTTCAGCTTTCTACTTATTTCCCTTTCATTGAAATACTTTACTAGCTATCTAAAGCTTTTAAACTTCTCCAACACATGCATCATTACTTTTGAAATGACAGAACATCTTATTTCCACCTAATGAGGCTTTACCCCATCTGATATTCAATGCAGGGACTCTGCCGTCTGTATATCGAATGCTGAATTTATAAGAGAGCATTACAAGATTGCAGATCCATACATAGAATACAATAGAGAAATAAGCTGTTCAATGTGTTTTTCCTCCATATTTTGGTGTATTCTGGTTCAGAAAGGCAACTTAATCATACTCTCCTCGGCGTCATGGTAAATATTATCAGCAGTCCGATTTGAACATGACACTTCCAAATTCATAGCACGAAAATCTTTCAGTTCTTTTGCCTTATAACTTCCCATACGTCTACAAAGAATAGGCATATCTATAAAACAACTCACACAAATATAAAGCATTCTATAATCTTCAACCTGTAAGAGCATGTTTGGGACAACTCTGCACTGTACATACAAGATTTTAACTTGTTTATTAATCGTTTCAAGTTGAATTATACCAAACATCCCATAAATGCAAAAACTGTCTCAACCATATGAACTATGATGGCTAGTGAAAATAAGCAGGCTCATACGGGAAGCCCCCATATTCCCACTGCGTCCATTCACCAATTCAGTATCGCAATTCACACTCTTGAAATAAAAGAAACAAAACCACAAATTGAATTAATTAAAAACAGAATTCCAGAAAACTACAAAATTCACAATCTTACATGAAATATATGTAGAATTTCCAAGAATTTCTAAACGAATTGTTTACCTGATGATGGAGAAGAAGCTTTGGGTGAAAAGGGGGTGTAAAATCTGGAATTATTACGGAGCGAGACACGTTGAGGAAATGAGGGTGAGTGGGAGACAAATTCTTTACAGTTCAGTGCTGATAATGGATTTTTTGGAGGCTTTACAAGAAAGCATACTCTAGGATTTATATTGGAGGCATTGCTTTTGGTGGGTGATGAATGGCAAATTGGAGTGCGATTGGCAACTATTGAAGACATCCTCTGATAATGAGAAATTCAAGCAGAAGAAATCTCTAAAATCTCAATTGCATTAAAAAGTGTGCAGTTTGTTATCACCTTGAAAAGTTTTTGTGGGGTTTGAGGGTCCACTTATCAACAAACATTTGGGGTGCATTATATGAATTAACATTAACTGCAGAGTGTTTCTTTGAGGAGATTGCTTCTGGCTTCTAACCTAACAGGTTGACATAGTTATTGCCATTAATTTGTCCAAAATTTATAGTTCGCGTCGAAGGTGCAGCCGACTCTTTGGGCCCCACTTGCTTCAAGTATACTCGTATATTATATGTCAACACAGAAATGTTTTATCATTAACTCGAAAACAAATATTGAGCTCTGATACCAATTAATCTAAAAAGCCATGACTCATGACGGACGTGCAATTCACCCTATATCACTTAGAATGAAATCCAAGAATTCACCCGAGCTTACTTTTAAAGCATGCTCCTACATTACATCATTTGGGGTGTATTATTGTTTCGGCACCTAACATGTTGACATATTTATTGCTATTGACTTGTCAAAAATCTATATTTCATTGTGAAGGTGAAGCCAATTCTTTGGGCCCACCCATCCTCGAGCATACTCCTATATTATACATCCATATAGAAATGCTTTAGCATTATCTCAAACACGGACATTGAGCTCTGATACTAAGTTACTCACTAATCCAAAAGATATGTCTCATAACGGAGGTGCAACCCATCCTATATCACTTTGAATAAAACATGAGCATCCACCACGAGCTTACTTTTAAGCGTGCTTTTGCATTACAACATTTCTGGTTAGATACAGAATTTGTGACAAAAAGACTAGTTACTGATCTACTTGAGTACACAATTTGGTGGGAGTATACAAATTAATTTTTTGTTAAGAGTTAAGTGAGCACAAAACTCTATTTTTTTGTGTTTAATTCGGCCATCATACCCTGACTAGGTAAAGTTTATTTTCTGTTGTGTACTGTGGTTGCTGCGACATGGGAATTATGCCCTCCTGTATAAGAAACAAGGGCAATACTGTAAAAATCAAATCAACTGTCGAATGGGAAAAAGAGCAAAAAGATCAAAGGACAAGAGATTCAACTAAAACTAACCGAAAGTCAAAATTAACTAATCAAGTAGATTTCCATTTTTATTATTAGAAAAAAATAAAATCTGTAGCAACAACCTAACAATTATTAGCAATATTTCACAGCTCAACCAAATGAATGATGAGAATCAAAGGAGATATAAGGAGACCCAAAATATTTGGAGTGATAAAGCTGGGTATTCTCACAATAATTCCAAAATCAGTAGAGAGAGTTTGAGTGGTCAAGGACACTTGAGGTCAACAAATTCAAACTAAAAGTTAGGCCAACAACACAATCAGATCAGTTGGTCATTTGAAATACTGCATCATGCCAGATTTGAGTCCAAATGCATTGGCTGAGATACAGCTTCTATGGAAATACAGTTAGTTTGTTATCAGCAGATTTATTTGTATGGCGAGAGTGATATCTTATGTTTGTTAATTTGTTAGGCTTTTTTTTTTTTTTTAAATAGTATAGAGCTCATGTCAAAAAAAACATCATCAATTCTACAAAATTATTCTGTCTTTCATTTCACACGGGCTCTTTCTTATCTCAAATATATATATATATAATTTCAATTTTTTTTACAATGACGTCTCTTTCTCTAAATGTCGGAAATTTCGTTACTCTCAAACTCACTCCACTCAATTACCCTTTGTGGCATGAACAAGCCTTGGCTTTGGCAGAAAGCCAAGATTTAGTCGAACATCTTGTTAGGTCCAATGTTGTAATTGGCGTGTTTGTGAACAAAAGGGTTTTAATTGAATACTTGTAAAAAGTCAAGGATTTGGATGCAATTTTGTATAGATGAGTTAAGTTAGGGTTAGAGGTTGAAAACAAAGAAGACGCGGCGTCGAAATTTCGCTAGCCGTTCGCCTGACTTACGCTCGAGCGGCAGAAACAGAGACGTTATCGCCCGCCTATCGCCTCGCTGTAGCTCGAGCGACTGGCTCTCTCACTCGCTCGAGTGACATATTTATGCGGCCAGATCTAATTTGTGATTTTGAAGAGTTTTACACGGCTCATAACACCTAAGCGTCCCTAACTATAAATACAGATGTCTGGGACGAATTCCATGTGGTTGCTTCATTGTGCTTTCATTGTATAACATATCCACATCATATTTTGAGAGATATAAGAGCATAATTATTTGGTGATTTATCCATATCATTCTTGAGATTTGGCAACCAAGTTTTGGGAAAATATCAAGGTTCGTGAATTCAAAACACCTGACTTCCTTAACACTTCGAGAAAAGTACTTTCTCAGTTGGACTTTAGAATTTCTGGAGGTTGAGAGAGGTTGGACTACAAGCGTAGGAAGAAGAACATGAATAGGTGATTCCTAAATATCCATTTGGAAGAGACAATTGAAGAAGATCGTAAGTCTGGAATTTACAACGGATCTTGGAAGGTACAGGAGGTAGATCGAAAGATCTAGCAGGTTGGCTAGATAATATCTACGGTAGCAGATCGTGAGTCTAGATGAACAACAGATCTTGGAGATTACAGGAATTGCAACAGCAGGAACTAGTGGAATTTGCTAGGCTGAAATGGACTGTAATCCATATTATCTATAGTGGAGGTAACTGGTTTGGTCCCTAAGTTTTTACCTAGTTGGGTTTCTCCGTCATCATTTTGGTGTTCATTCTTTATTGCTTTCCATATTACAAACTGTAGTATTCAAACATAGTATAATTGAATTGTATGCTTAATCATCTAGAAACTATTAAAAAGTAATTTGTTGCTTTTAATAAAATAATTCCGCACGTAAGGTCGAACTTAGTTAGCAAACTACGTATTTTCAATTGGTATCAGAGCCTAAGTTTGATTCCTGACTTTAATTTGTCTAGATGAGTAGTTCATTGTCCGTCCCGCCATACTTTGATGGCGATAATTATGCCTATTGAAAGTTAGAATGAGAGCGTTCTTAAAATCTATGGATGAACGAATTTAGTTGAGTGTGGTGAATGGTTGGAGTGCCCCTAGTACAATTGTAGAAAACGTAGTGACTCCCACTCCCATTGCTAATTGGACTAGGACGACCTTCAATGAATGTAATTGGAACAGTAAAGACTTACATACCTTATTTATGGTTGTATCCCCAAAAGAATTTAGGAGAGTATCTATGTGTGAGGTTGCTAAAGAAGTTTGAGATATTCTACAAACCACATATGAGGGAACTCAGGTTGTTAAGAATTTGAAATTCCAAATGCTGACAACTAGGTTTGAGGGGATTAGAATGAGAGAAAATGAGACGTTTGATGCCTTCTACGCGAGCCTAAACGACATAGTGAACTCTAGCTTCAACCTAGGAAAGAAAATCCCCGAGTCTAAGATAGTGTGTAAAATTCTTAGATCCTTATCCGAGCATTTCATGCTTAAGATCTCGACGATTGAAGAAAGTAAGGACATAGATTTTATTAAGGTAGAGGAGTTAGTTGGATCCCTCTAGACGTATGAGCCGACCTTAGATAAACCTGTTAAAGATAAATCTCTGACCATGAAATCCGTGAAAAACATCCGGACCGAATTTTCTGATTCTAATTTACCGGATGATGAGGAGTTAGCTTACCTGGCTAAAAAATTCGAAAAAATGTTTAGGAATAAAAATAACTCTCAAGAGAGGCACAAAGGTGGCCCGAGTGAATCTAGGAGAAAATATAAATCTGTGAGGTGCCATAATTGTCGGGGTTTTGGCCACGTTAGGAGTGAGTGCTCTAGCAGTAGGAGAAAATCGAATAAGGCTATGAATGCTACTTTCACTAATAACGAGTCTAACTCGGACAATCAGAGTGAGAAATCCACTCGTGAAGAAAGCTAAAAATATATTGCCTTTACTACAAGAATTAAGAATAGATCCGATCAGGGGAGTGAAGAGAAGATGACTTAGATAATGATGAGGATTCTAATAAAGAGTCTGTGAGTGAGGAAGATATCCAAGAGGCTTATGCTAAGATGTATGATGAGAGTCTTAGGATTCTTACTAAAAACAAAGCCTTGAATGCGAAGAATAAGGAACTTGAATTGGAAAATGAGAAGTTAGTAGCGCACATTAAGGAGTCTACATTGATCTTGAGTGAAGTGAAATCCATGAATG
>CAIGRN010102425.1:0-17467 GCA_903798345.1 Fraxinus anomala
GTATAAATTTTTTTGGATCAACAAACTTCTAATTCGTGATAATATTTGATTCGATAATTTTTATAAATGTATAATACATGTCAGATTGGAGTGCATGAAGTTTTCCTTTTATCTACTTCTAACCAGATACAAAAGAAGTTATACAAAAATATTAAACATTATTTTCTTGTATCGTCTCAATGTGATATCCATTGCAGCAGATATCTTTACAACTAAGCAAATTTCTTCTGGATTTGTTTGAATAAGGTGCATCGTCATATATAATTTTGTATTATTTGGTAAAATAATACAAGATTTTCCGGAGCCTTCAACGATATTCTATGCACCTGATATCATATTAACATTATTTTCTGCTAATATTAAGTCCAAAAAATATTTTTTGTCTTGAAAAATAGTATGTGTAGTTGCACTGCCAATCAAGCAAGTTTCTTGGCAATCCATTGTGAATTTATAAGAAAACAGATATATTTAAAAAAAAAACTTGAATTTAAATTTAAAAGAGTAAACATAATTCAGTACTATAAAATTAACGATATACAATAAAGTTTCATTTTTTTTAAAAAAATAAGAATATAATTTAAATTAAATTTATAAAATGAAAGGAAATACTAGAATGTAAACTAATCTATATCTTCCATTACACCACCCCCAATCAAATGATCAATATTCTCATTTGAATCAGTAAAGAAATCAGAGACGTCCAAATGAGTCACATCAATTAGACTATCATAACCAGCAAAATTTGTCTCAACTTTTTCCTTTCTCTTGATTGATTTTTGGTAGAGATCCATAAGGTATTTTGTCGTACGATAGGTATGTGTCCAATGCCCTTTCATTTCACATATAAAGCAACTTTCGTCGTACACTTTTTTGGACGTGCTACTTTCGTTTTCTTTGTACATTTTGAAATTATTGTCTTCTTGTTGATAATTTTGTTGATTATTTCGTCCATAATTTATTCCATCTGCACGTCCGCGTCCACGTCCACGTTGTCGTCCTTGTATTAATATTGTATTTGCTTCAAGTAATGCAGTACCATTTGTTTCAAATAATGGTACAGAATCAATTGAACGTAACACATGATTTTTCATCAGCAGTTCATTATTTTGTTCAACACAAGCAGATAAGATATGAGTTCTGAATACCTTTTGAAACTACGCTCACGATATTGCTGCTTCAGGATCACATTCGAAGTGTGAAAGGTGGAAAAAAATTTCTCCAATATATATTCATCAATGATTTTTTATCCACTCAATGTCAATTTTGAATATATTCTGAATAATTCAGAATTGTACTCACTAACAGTTTTGAAATCTTGCAAACGAAGATGTATCCATTATAGTGGGCTTTGGGAAGGACTATAGTCCTCTGATGATAAAATCTTTCAGTATATTTCCAAAGAACGTGTGGATCTTTCTCAGTAAGATATTCAATTTTCAATCCATCGTGAGAATGATGACGAAGGAAGACGAGTGCTTTTGTATGATCATGTAGGGATTCTTTGTTTCATTCTTTTATTGTCTCTCCCAAACCATTTGAGACGAGATGAATATCAACATCGAGTACCCGTGATAAATAGTTTTTGCCAGATATGTCAAGTGCAACAAACTTAAGTTTTGTGATGTTTTCCATTTGATTAACTACACAATAAAGCAAAAAAAAAAAAAAAAAATACAATTAGTTTCGAAAAATATGATTAAATATCACACAATAGTTAATTAAGTAGTCAATATCAACACGGTATAAGTTATGTATTTTCCTTCAGGGATAAACACTAATTTAAAATAATATATTTTTTGAAACATATTTTAGTATTGATTCTTCAAGAGTAATATGTCAATATTCTTCTGAAATATTGAAAATTATAATTTATGCTCTTCAGGAGCAAGTAATATTTTTCAAGAATATTAATTATAATGTTGTGTTACTTCAATAGCAACAACAAATTATTTATAATAGATTAAAAAAAATAAGAACGTGATAATTAATCGAACGATAAATAAGAAGCAAAAAATTAAGATTAACTATTGGCTATTATGAAATTAAAGAAAACCCTTTTAAGGACCAACATTACATGAATAATGAACATAGTAACTAATTGTGAATAGAAATTTATCATTTCACACAAATATTTTCTTCCACCATAATAATTGAATACGTGTGATTTAAGGTGGCAGCAATAATGAACATAAATCACAAAAGTGTTATGCAGAAGTCGTAGGCTAAATAATTACAAAATAATAGATATGTGTATGTGAACGGCCATAAAAATTGCAGAATAAAAATTGACTGCCATAAAACAATGTGTATGTGCATGGCCATAAAAAAAATTGTGAACTCAAGCAAGGGAATTATTGCATCTATGTATGATTTGAAATATATACTATCTTTTAACTAATTCCCTTATTTTTAGAGACTCGTACTGATAATGTGTTATAAAATAATACAATAAGAAGAGAAGAAAATATAAGAGTTAAAACTCAATGTGTATTTTATTGAGAATCAAGACCAGTATTTATAGAGTCTAAAATTATAGTTACAATTGGAATGAAATAGACTCTCTAAACTAGATAAAACTTATTTATATATTATAATAATACTAAATAATCATCAATAATTATCTCATTATTTTACGACAAACACTTTGTTTTACGTTTCCATAATTAAAACTTATTATATACATATAATTTATAATAAACAATGAAAGGGGTAAACCCGCTTACAAGCTAGCTGGGCTGCATTGTTTGAAAAGAAACAGGCCCGGCTTGGGAGTGAGCAAAGCACGACCTTTACCTCGAAAGTAGAGGGGTAGGGGTACCCAAGTCATCTATAAAAAACCTTTACAATGGTAAGAAAATGCAATTTTGTTAACACTATACGGTCAGTCAACTTACGTTTGTAGATTTATAGAACTCTATTCTCGGAAGGGTTTTATTTTGAGTAAAAGTCAAACTACTGAGTAAACACAAAAACAAGTACGGAAGTTCCTTCTTCATATTGGAATCTAGCAATTGAAAAAATGTGTACAGAAGATCAAATTAGAGAAGCTCCGTCTTAATATGTCTTTCACGTGTTTGGTATCGACAATTGAATAGTATTAGATAGTATTAAAGGAAAAAAAAAATTTAAAATTTTGTTCATTATATTGTCAAACACCTCATGAATTGTCATCACGATCGAGTTCGTTAACAAGTGTTGTCTAGAGGGCATTCTTCTCGACCAAACTTTCTTCTCTCATCCTCTTCTTTTTGTCCCTCTCTCTCTCTCCAAGCCTTTTCCATTATCGGTGGAAGTTAAGGGGCAGTTATCTTTCTATTTCAGTTTTGTGTTTTGTGTTTTGAATTTATTTTTGGTTGTGTTTTGAGTGTCCATTTTGAGATTGTTGAAAATATGTTCTTTTTGATATTTTACAAAATTGTTTTCAAAAATAAAAAAACTCAAAATGCGTTTACTTTTGATATTTCCCTTCCCTCCCCTCCCCTCCCCTCTTAAGAAAAAACCCAAGTTTCTTGTGAATTATTTTTGATTTTGGATAAAATGGACTCGAATTCAGAAAAATGTAACAAAATAGCAACAAATTATTATTCAGAGGTGCCGCCGCGAGGAAGCTGTTTCATATCCTTTCCACCACCCTTCTTAGCCTCTTCATTCCCGTCATTCATCCTCCTTGCACGGATCACCTCCGCCCGCTATTTATTAACAGTTTTTGATAATTATTCTGCACAAAATCTCACTTCTCCTTTATCTTTACTGTTTTTATACACAAAATCGACAATTATTAATTTGCTAGTTTAAATTGTTAGTGTTTCAGCTCTTACAAATGGATTAATTGGTAAAATCAAACTTTTAAGAGGTTCGCCACCGCCTCATGCTGTAGCGATCGGATTTTGATCGTGTTTATATGTTGCATGGATTTTACTTTGCATTTTACAAATTTGTATTGCATTGGGAATTGTAGGGAGCATCGCCGCCGACGTTGATAGGTCCGAGTTTGGGCAGGAGAAGAGTTTGCTGTGTAGAGTAGTTTTACTCTTCAGATTACATGAAACAATGACTTTTTGGGCGGCGACGATAGTGAGGTCAATGGTGGATGACACAATTTTCGGGTTTCCCAGGGAAGAGAGTTGGGCGGCGATGGTTGGTGCAGGCGGCGATGGTGGTGGTTGGGGTGACAAAGAAAATAAAAAACACTCAAAACGCGTCTTCAAAATTTTGGTTTGGTTTTAGCTGAAAACACTAAAAAGGACAAATTTGTCATTTTGGATTTTCTTTGTAAAATTTAAATTTGTTTTCAAAAATGCGTTTTTAAAAATAGGAAAAAGAACGCTTTTTCACTGTTTTTAAAAATAAAAAAAGAAAACAACAAAGAGAACATACCCTAAATGTTTGAGATTGTGGTCATAAAAATAAAAGGTTAAAAGTGTTTTCTGCAGCAAGTTGAGGACGTCTGCTGCAATTTTCCCTTCATATAGAGCCATTTTAAGTCGTGTTTCAATAAAATCTTGAATTACAAAATCCCTGCAAATCCTTGAAGCATTCGAATACTACAATTTGCTCCCAAAGGCCAAATCTATCCTGCCTGTCTTAGGGTTTCATCACTTTATCTCAATATATCTCTCGCGGCCTTTTTCACTCACGGATTCATCTGATTTACACACATCATATATATGCAACCCCCAAATCAACTCCAATTTCCAACAGGATTCAGATAAATCCTTTTCGAACTTTTATATTGATATCAAGATTTGGGCATTAATTATGATCATCGTTGTTGAATTTCGATTCTCATCATTGTTGAATGTGAACACCAACAAGCTTTCTGGCAATCTCCGAGCTTTTGGCCCTGGTTTGAATCCGTTTGCTCCGTACAACTTGGCCAACCATTGCTCTCGCTAATTTTCTTTGCAGTTTTTATTTTTAAAAATTATGTAAACTGTTTGAGGATAGGAAGCTCTGAAATTTCACGTATTTTTAATTGGGCTTATCTATTCATATATTTTCTGGGTTCTCTTAAGATTTAAAGATAAGACCAAATTCGCTGATAAATTGAAATTTCTGCCTTGATTGTTTGTGGGTATTTTATGTGTTTTCCTCTCATGTGAAAAAGCTCCTGAATTTGAAGTCTGTTTTTTCTTCAATTAGGCAAAGAAAAATCGTTCTGGGTTTTTCTAGTTTAAACCTTTGAATCTAACCTTAAAAAGGTTAAAGATTGAGTCATTTTGATCGTCCATCAAAGATAAAGGTAAATTTGGGTTAAGATTTGTAAGATCATTGGATTAGTTAATTTTGGGGGGCTGGTGTTTGATATAAAGAAGAAAAGGAATATTCAATAATGCCAGAGTTTGATATCGGACCAATCAGGAAGAGCAGGCAGTTGGGTAGGTTGGGAGGGGACAGGGATGATCGAGGTTGGACTCCCCTTCACATTTGTGCTAGGAAAGGTGACCTCAAACAGGTAATGTTTTCACCCCTTTTCAGTGATTTTTTCTTGTGTTCTATGAATATCCATATGTAACAATTTTCTTAATCTTTGGTACTTTGTTATTTACGTTGTTCTGTAATTTCTTTCATTAATCGCGCAATATTATGGTGTTGAAAATCAGACCATAATATAGACTCACCAGTGGATTTCATTGTTAGTATACTTGGATTATGAGAAGTCTTCGTTATAACATGGCCACTAAAATAGGGATTTAGATATGAGGTGAATGCAGTACCTTATGTTTCTAGGAAATGAAATACAAACATTAAGAAGACTCACAACTTGTGCGGTTATGGTATATTTCCGAAAGAATGGTGGTGAAAACTACATAATCCTTCCTAAATCTAAAAGGGTAGGGGTGCGGGAAGTCTTGGTCTTCAAAAAATCTTTTCTATGGAAGCTGTGGTGAAATTCATGAAGAGATATTTGGAGGTCTTAATTATGGATGTGAGTAATCGAGCGACAGAGAATGGTACTCTTTGAGTGGGTTTAAGATGGTTAAGGTGATGAGATGTCAAGGGTTTGAAGGAGATTTTTCCTTCAATATTCAGATCTTCCCGTCGCGTAGAGGATCTAGATGTTAGAATATCTTCTCTGCATTGGTTATTTTTGACATGGATTATGGGAACAGACAAAGAGGATAAGATTCTGGCTATGCATTTGGACTGTTGGCTTGTGTTTTTGCCGGACGAAGAACTTTAAATCAATGAACCGTAGCAATCCATGCATTAGACAACCATGATTTCTCGTGTTGAGAAATTGAAAGTTATTGGGGTTAAGACCCTGCCTTGTATAGTTTCGAATGTTGAGCAACTAAGAAAACACATTTAGAAGATATTTATAGGTACAATCAGAATGTCAATACAGATGTGTGGTGGGATAATTAAATTTAATACAACAAAGAATTGTGAAACTTTGTATGGCAAAAACATCAGTGGAAGACGACACAATATCTAAAGATGGCTTGATAAAATTCATAAGAGACAATGAAATTCCATTAGTTACAACGATTAATATGATTGCTTCTATTGGTGAGTGTGTGGCTGATTGTCACTTGCTGTGAAGATTATTTGTTTAACATGTGTCACACTAGCATGCGTGGCAGCATGGGTATATTTCCTGGATGGTCTAGTTTGCAGACCCAATCATGGATGACCTTAGTGTCTCTCTTAGTGGTTAACATGGACGATAAAAGGTTTACCGAAAAGGTTAACATGTCTTCTATTTGTTTCTCTCTTGATTTACGTGGATTGTTTTCATCTTTTGTAGGTGAAACAACTTCTTGATGAAGGAATGGATGTTAATGTGGCTGCCTGGGGCCCAAAGTCGCATGGTGTGACCCCCCTCCACCTTGCTGCTAAGGGGGGTCATCTTAAAGTTATGGATGAATTGCTACAGCGTGGTGCTGATATTGACGCGCGAACTAAGGGTGCATGTGGCTGTGAGTATTTGTTATGTGAAAGATACACACAGAGCATGTTTGGCTAAAGCTTAAAAAGTTTATTTATAAGTAATTAATAAGTTCTAAAATGATTATTATTTTTTAATTATATCAAAATTGGAAGCAAGTTACTTATCTTGACAGACAACAGAAAGAAAAATGTAACTATCTAATAATTTACTCTTTTTACTTGAAAAAAAAAAATACAGAACAATGTTGCTCGCCTAAGCATTCACGTTTTTAAGCTTAGCCAAACACGGATCTATCTTTGGAAAACAAAGAAGAAATATTAATGTTGCTGTCCTTTGTTTTATTTCACATCTGCTTTTATTTGTTGGATACAGGGACACCACTTCACAATGCAGCTAAAGAAAGAAATAAGAAAGCAATCAATTTCCTGGTTGGAAACGGTGCATTCCTGCCTGATGATATCAACGACACAAGGTTCAATCCACCCCTCCATTATTGTCATGGTCTTGAATGGGCTTATGAAGAGATGAAGCGCCTCCAGTTGGATAAGTCTTCATCTAGCGAAGCATCCTACAGCTCGGAAAACTGATGGGTTACTCTTAACGTTGTTGCTTCTTTTCATGCTGTCTTGGAACTGAAGCAGACTCGATTTGTCATGCTTTTCTTAAATCGTGGTGCTCTATAAGATTTGGTTTGCAATGGAATAAATGTAAGATTAGAACGTGTGTCATGTTACATATGTTTGCTTTATCTGTCATCTGCATCTGGGATATCTTACTTTGAATCTCTTTCTTATGCTATCAAACATTTGATTTTAATGTTATTGGTCTGTCTGTTAATCCTGTTTGTGGTATGTTTTTGATCTCTCGTTGTTGAATGACTGACATAAAATCATGTGTATGGACCTATTTACAGAAGTGTTTTATGTTTTGAGTAATGATATTCATTCAGTTTTGATGATCGTTAGCTACATTGTTTAATGAAAGTTGAAATGTATTTTTATTCATTGGATAACGTGGCTGTAATCCCACTGTTGGAAGAGACTGTTGAACATCATCAGTGATGATGAATAACATTGTTCTTAAGTTTTAAGTAGTTTTAACATGAAAGATAGTATCAGAGGCTCACCCATTATCAAAATTGTGCAATTGGATCTCTTGATTCGTCATATGGTTTGTGTGACCTGTTTTAGGTGTATTATAGTCTTTGAACTCTTTGGTTTGATTACTCGTACTCTAAAAAACTAGTCGATACACCTCTAAGTGCCTTCGATATTACTTTCTAAGGCTACGTTTGATATCTCCTATTTTCCTTGAATTCCATTTTACAAGAAATTTCATGTTTGATGGGCTTATTTTTTAGGCACTTGTTTTCCAACCTTCCACCGCACACGTACACCATTTCTTTGAAATTGAGGAAAAAGCTTTCCCACCATTTTGGTGGGAAAAGCTTTTTTCAGGTTGCCGTCCAGTTTATTTATTTATTATTTTTTGGCAATGGAAATAAATTTCATAATCAATTGTAAAAAAAAATTACTTTAATGGACAATTTTGATGCAAACGAAGGCCAAACAAATACTAAAGTTTGATAAAAAATTGATTTTTTAGGAAAAAGAATTTTAGTTTTTATTTTATAACTTTTTGGCAATTGAAACAAATTTTATAACCAATTATGAAAAAAATTATCACTTTAATGGTTAATTTTTATATAAAATAAAGTTAAACGAAAACAAAATTTAAAAAATTTTCGTGTGAAAAATTATACTAATCAAATACATTTAATTTTCAATTCTCTGCAAAATAATTTCTAGGCAATTGCTTTTCATGGAATTCATTTTCTTTTTACCTATTTTTCACATTTGCAATCAAACGGTTCTAAGTTAATTTCAAGCTACTAGCGCTGCAGCACCCTGTCTAGATCCACATCTAAGTCAGCGTTTGTTATCTTCACCAAGTGCTCAAACACTAAAGCCATACTTGAACTCGTACGATTAAATAACTATCAAACTATGCTATAATACTATTTGTTGGGAATTGGATCACTTGCTTAATTAAAAGTTACTATCTGTCCGGGAGAAATTTTCATCAAATTTTAGTCAGAAGATGACCGTTATAGTTAAGAAGTGGAGACCACATTAGAGAGGAGCAGTCAAATATGACTGTTGCTTTGCTGGGTAACGATAAGAAAAAACAGTTGTAATTAGTTTGAGAATTTCTCAAACTTCACATAGGATAAAAGTGAAAATTTTGAAGCGTGCTATTAACCAAAAATTTGTGTTGAAGTAGTTAATATTTCAAACTCTCGAGCCTTCTACAATATTCTATTTTAGAAAAAGACTACACCACGTATGAACATCCAATTCGACGGTGCTAATTTTCTTCTAGAAGAATTAACAAGAGAAAAGATCTTTATCCACTTCTCTCGGAACATGAGAATGAAATCATCCCTTGGTCACAATGCAATTCATACTAAATTAGAACCGTATTCTAATCAATTTCACTCGGGCTTTAATTACAATTAATTATAATTAAGTCCCTACCTTTTTAAGAAGTTATAAAAGGAACCCAATATTCAAGTTACAATAATTAGACATTGTCCAGTCAACCTCAGACTGCTCGGTCTTATTATTAATCTCCAATCAGTCCATCAAAAGCGTAAGACAATACTCTCGAATAATATAATATCTTAGAAGTTATATTAAATTTATAATTTCAACCTCTGATCCACAGAGATCTCATAGTGCGATTATCGTAGATGTAATTTGATCAACGCTAGATACTAATATTAAATTTAAATTCGTCAGTAGAAATTACTTAGTGCGATTATCTTACTCTAATTATGACTAGTGATGATTTTTTAACACGAAATGCACTCGTTAGTATATCAAGGAACCCTCGAGCTTACAAATAGAATCAATGTCTTGTTAAGGATTTGGGTAAACCATTTAGCAGTCACGTGATATTTAGTTCTTTCCAAGGCCGTGTTATTGAATCAAGTTCAAACACGTGATTATGTCCAAATGTTTTGTTTATTTACTATTGGATTGCTTTCTTTTTTGATGAATGCATGCCAAAAAGGCACTGTCGTAACCCAGTCATAATGTGGTGTCATGTGTCGTTTAGTTTGACCAATTAATTAATTCATAAATTTAATTAAAAAAATCAGTTTATGGACAAATAAATGACATATTTGTCGTCATATAAAGCTACAATCCAAGTATCCAACACCGATCAGTATCACCCCTCCAATGATTCCACTCCATTTAGTCCATTTGGATGAAAATGAAATTTTTAGTAAATTTTGATTAAAGTTGATTAAATACGTGGTTGAAAATTGATAAAAGTCGTGGATCCTATTGAATTTTTGTTAGAAAAAGAATGTATTTTAAGAAATGGGGACCGGATGAAATTTAATTGAATATAAAATAAAATTTTGTATTGCTATATAACTGGTGAGTAAATATTCTTATGGAAATAATGTATTTTAAATAGTGACATGATGTGAAATATATGGTTAAAAAGTAAGGAAAAATTATTGATGTGATGAAAAATATTATTTTATTAAAAAATATGTTGTTGAAAATGAGTTTTGAAAGAATATATTTTAAAAGAATGTGTGTCAAACAGAGATTTAGTAGAAAAAAAAAATGAATGAAAAATCCTACTTAATAAGACTATTGAATAAAATTATAGACGGAGAACATGTAGAAAAATTAATTAGTTATCTCGCATGAATTTAAATTAATGAACAAAAAATTGTCAATCTTAGAACTTGTTCGGTAGAGATTAAAATTGAAAATATAGTCATTATTGAGTCTTACTCGTTTAATAAAAGTTAACAATAACGGCTAGTTTTTCAATTTTAATCCGATTTTAATCTCTACCAAACACACTCTAAAACATCTTGCCTACTTCAAAAGTAATTCCAGAACTTTGAAAAGATCGTTCATAACATGTTTAATATGCTTAAAAATATATAATTAAATAAGAAAAGCGCAAAACAAAATAATTATAATGAAAGAATAATGTAAAACAATTGAAAAAACAAAATTATTCCTTAGAAGTTATAGCTGCTATTGAGGGTTGAAAATCACGGTGACAATCTTGGCAATATATTTATAGTAACAGCTTGTAACCCTGGAGGAGTATCCACAATCCAAAATCTATAAGGCAGCGCCACCACATCCACCACCACAATGCCGATGCCATCCCCTCTTACTACACACACTCTACCACCTCCAGCCGCCATTTGCTGCGCCCCTTTAAGCACTCCACTTTCCAATATCGCCACCCATTTGTCCCTCCCAGGATCATACTTTCTCAATGCACCTTTTGATTCATCCACCATGTATATGGTGTCCTCCATCACCGCTGCTGGACCCCACCATCCCGCCAACATTCCCTCCGGCATCTCCTCCCATACGTCGGTTTGTACATCGTATACTGCACCTTCCTTGGCCGCTTTGCCCTTCACGTTCACCATGCAAAGCTTCCCTCTCC
Organism: Fraxinus anomala; assembly: GCA_903798345.1. Classification (NCBI taxonomy): domain Eukaryota; kingdom Viridiplantae; phylum Streptophyta; class Magnoliopsida; order Lamiales; family Oleaceae; genus Fraxinus; species Fraxinus anomala. The sequence continues at coordinate 11,393 of CAIGRN010102425.1, forward strand.
ATCCTATCGTTAAGAGTAAAAATTCCACATCGGTTAAAGATGTATAGAAAAGCTCGATCCAACATTCAATTCGTTTACAACTCAAACTAATTTACTTAATTAGTATCAACATTTAACTTAAGTTCACCTTAAAAATGAGGTCGTGATTCGAAGCCCCTGATCACAAGGGCTTGCAGGAAAAGTCAACGATCATTAGGTCATATCCAACATATGACACTAAAATGGTGCAACTTCTATATCATCTTATTTAGTTATCTCCATCTCGTAATATCAAATGACTAGTTTTTTTTTATTTTCTTATTTTTTTAGTTCTCTATTAATTTATTTCAAAAATTAAGCAGTAATTACTATATTAAAAAAATTAATTTAATTTAACTAAAATATTACATTTATTAAAAAAATTAAAAAATTACATTTAATTACCTAAAATATTATTTATTTGATTACGATTTCTTATAAATTTTAATAAAAATAATAATGAAATTAAAATAAAGTTAAATTATTTAATAATAAAATGATATAATAAAATTTAAAATTTGTTGTAGTATAAAATAATGGATAAAAAAATTATGAAAAAAGCGTAAAAATTTCACTTAATGAAGAGTATTGCACCATACTATACCAATTAGGTTTAATGATATGAAGTTGGATTGGTGATTATTTTTTACACCAAATTTGGGTTAGAGATGCTCTTAAAATTTTAAGATCGATATTATTTAACGAACTATCTTTTTTATAGATACTCTTAACGATTTTTATAAATATAAAAAATAATAATCAACATATAAGGATTTGGACAGAAGACAATACCTATGGCATCGATGGCGTCTCGACTGAATTTTCCATGTTTTAGCCCTCCCATTCTTTCCCACCTCCAATCATTTTCAAAACCCCATAATTTTTTGTGGCTCAAATGGCTGTTATTATTGTTATTGAGGTCCCATTTTTCGACAGATCGAGCAACCTCAGTGTTGTAGTGGGACCCAATTCCACTCACAACGTATACAACATCGCCAGAGGCTCCAGCGGCGCACCACCGCCGTGGAGTGAATAGTGGGGGACCGTACGTCCATTTCTGTATCAAGGGATTGAAAATGAGTGGCCTTGAGAGGGCGGGGAGGAATTCGTCGGTTGTGGCTGCAAGGAGGACTAAGTTGCCGGAAACAGAAACAGATTGTATAGGAAATTTACGTGAAATGAAGGAGCAGTGGCGGAGGAGGAAGCGGAGTGGAGGGTCAGGCGGCGGAGGAGGAAATGACCACCACCTATTTGAAATGGGATCAAAGGAGGAGTATTCAATGGAGTTGTCTTGATTTTGCGTGGATATCAAGAGAGTGTAAATAGATAGAAAAGGAGGAAAAGATGGTGAATAGATAAGGCGGCGCCAAGAACGGCAAACGGAGTAGAGAATTGAAGGATGGACCAAAAAAAGGCAAAGTTGGGCTATATGGTCTGGAAGTCCAGGCAACAAAGACTGGTGGTGATGGTGCTCCGCCGTCTTATGGCGGTGGATATTTAGCCTTCCGGTGGTGGAATCGGTTGCAGCGGAGGATGAGTGAGAAGTTACAAGATTGCTCATTTGGAGGAGGGAGGGGATGTGTGTATAGGGGTAGTACTCTCTTTAAAGGGGTTGGTTGTGGGATTGTGTTATCTTTTTGTATTTATGTGGTTTCTCTATTGAGTGATGACTAAAGTAGACAAGTTGAGAGAGGAGGATTAAGTCAAAAATAAAAGGCCAAAGTTGGATACTAGTAGGGTCATAAAATGTACCCTTGGATTTAGAATTTTCAGAATAAATTTTGGGAAAAGTAATTTTTTTAGGATGCGTAGTTAAGAAGTAGATAAAAATTATGAATTTATGTATAAAATTATTTTAGTGAAAGAATGTATGATCGAAAATAAGTTTGAGAAAAAATATTTTAAAGAATTTGTACCAAACATTACTTCAACACCATCGCCATGCTTCAATTTTCTATCCAATAGTATGAAAATTAAGTGGCTGTGAGACTATTATTTTCAAGTTGTGCCTCCATAACGATTACCACAACTATTTATTCGTCGTAGCATTTCACGTCTTGTATTAATTGAAGTAAAGTAACTATAATCATGGTATAGCTGATGGAGATAGTTGTGCATTCGATTGATATATGTTAAAGTACTAGGAGTAGCTTGATGGTTCCAAGGCCATGTATCGCCTCTAACTCAACATTATTGACAGACAATTGTGTGATCTGCCTCAAAAGTGTCGTACATGGTTATTGATTAGTAAGATTTTCAAATCTTTGTTGAGTTATATATATGTCACTTAAAATAGTGAAGTCAAGAATTCCATTATGAACATACAACTTATATTTGTGTAAGGCTAAAAATGCACAGCCTCACACATTTATTCAAGAAACTTGTATTGTTTTGAGTTGCGTTTACTTTTGTGTCCATAATATGTGGGCTTAATTTGATTGCTCTTCTATGGAATTATGAAAATTGAAATGTTGGTCTTACCAAATAAGTCAGGAAAGTAAAAGTCAAATGCTTGACTTTTGATTATTGTAAACTAGGAAGTTAATAGAATTTTGCACTTTTTATAACAAAAACCATGTTTAATTTCTCTAGAAATATCTACTTTGCACTTCCAATTGCTTCATGTAAAATTTGAACTCATAAATGTATTTCATATCACTCTAACCCCATGTTTGGTTAAGGTAAAAAAATTAATTAAATCAGAGTTAAAGTTAAAGTCAATAATTTAATTCAACCATACATTTCATAAAATCCATAATTTTTCAACCACGCGGCTACTTTACTAAAATTCTGCTTTTTATCTAAGTGAAACAGGTGATCCGAAAAAGTTATGCTCCAACGCGATTTGGAAAAGTCAAGAATAGTTGCAATTGAGACTAGCATTACTCGATAGTAGAAATATACATCCGAAACATACACAAATTAAAATAATATACGTGTAATGCATGATGACCATAAGATTTAGAAGTGGCAACGTAGTGAATCCAACAATTGAAGAGAGTTTTGGTCGAACTTTTGTAATTTATTTGGTGATAGTAGCGTGTGGGGATGTAGTGTAGGGCATGACATAAGGCAAAAATAAATGTAAAAAGCTGTGACGTGACAAAGAGGTTGAGAGAGTAATTATAAAATTGACCTTTTGGGCACCCCTACATTAATTCATTATTCTCTCTCTCCAACCCTAACTTCTTTCTACTCTATTCTTTGCATTGCATTCCAAAAATTGTCACGAGAAAAGGGTACCCTTTTAAGTATTGAAAAGGTAGTGTAGAAAGTGCCAACCGTCCCTAATAAATATAAGAACTTTTGAATTTTTTTTTTTTTTTTTTAAAAGGGTCATGAAAGAAACAAGATAGTAGGAGAAATTGAGTTATAATTATGAAAGTGGGAAATAGAATTACAGATTTGTTAAATACCACATAAATAATGGATTTATAAGGGAATTTTGTTACTTATTTTAATTGATTGACGAGAGTTGGAATTATTCATCGACTCTCTATTGAGGTTATGCCCCATGCATGCCATTGACGCAATGGTAGAGCCGAAGAGTTGGAGAATGCAATGCTTTCCAGTTTAGGAATGGGGACGAATTGATTATCGCTTGAGGCCGGAAGATCAAAGATGATGAGGTAATTCATTTGAGGGAGTGAACAAAATCTCATATTGACTAATAAGGGATAAATAATGAGTTCATAATATAATTGAGCTACTATATATTCGTAATACGATTAACATTTTAAGATGTAGGATCGGACTTGAAATGAGGTCCAATAGTTGATTGCGATCAGAATCTTCAATAAACATTTAAATGTGAACTTAATAACAAGAAAGCACTTCTAGTATAGTGGCAAAGGTTACATAGTTGACCTACTTGTATGCGGGTTTGATTTCAACATATATTATGCTCTTAGAGTGTGTTTGAATCCTATTTTATTGAAGAATGTATTTGGAATAGTAAATTGATGCAGAATGTGTGGTTAAAAAAATAAGAATTTTTTTTGAATTTGCGTGTATGGTTGAAAAGAAGAGAGAGAGAGAGAAATATATTTTAAAAATAATGAAGATCAAACAAGTCATTATTTTTTAAAAATTTGCACAATTAATTCCTAATCTTTTGCACTTTCGCAAATTTCTCCGGAACTTTAAATTGGATTTTTCAATCTCTAACCTTTAGTTCTATTAAAATTTTGTAGATGCTAATTTTCTCGCACGAAAACGAACTAATTTATCTAAGGACATTATATTTAACACTTAGTCCAGTCTTCAAACAAAAAAAAAAAAATCATTATTCAAAGTTTTCAATCTCTAACCTTTAGTTCTATTTACATATTTAGCCGATGCTTCTCTCATTAATTTTTTTTTAAAAAAAATTTACATACCACACATTAACCCAATATAATATTCTACACGTAACACTTAAATTTTTTCTAACTTTTTAACCACATGTTTTTCAAACAATCACTATTCAAAACAATAATTTTTCCCAAAAAAGCCAACGAAACATGAGCTTAGTTTAATGCGCATTATGGAAACTATTGTTTCTATTTAATTTTCCTACTTTCTCTATTCCATAAAGATGACTTTCTTTCTTTTTTTTCATTTATTCCAAATTATAGATCACTTTCCTTCTTGAGAGTATAATTAATTTTTTAATTTTCTAATATGTCCATAATTAACGTGACTTGTTATCAACAAATAAACTACTCCTATTTCGACCATTTTTAATATAAGAATATATTAGGAACATGCAAGTACAATTTATTGTTTCAAATATATTAATTATATTTTCATAATCTTTGTGAAAATGAAAGAAATTATATTTTTGTGGGACGGATAGAGTGCATTTTAGCAACACCCTTATGAACAAAAAAAAAAATGTACGCAACAATTTGAGGACCAAATTTTTAGAATTCAACTCAATGGAAAATCTTAGACCGACCTTGTTAAGATGGAACCTCAATTTTCCATTCGAGACATCGAAAAAAAGTTCCTAAATTATTTTATACAAGTACGTATACAATTTGAGTTGTCGGTTAAATGCATGAGTCGGAACGGTTGAATCGAAGAAGGGTAGCTAATGGCATTAATTTGTTTCACTGTCTCACCTGTAATTATATTTAACTTAAATGAGATGTTTGTATGTTAAATTTAAATTGAACACGAATAAGAGCATTTTCAAGAACCTTAAGAATTTTATTCCTATCATTTTAAAATTTAAGAAGTGAAAATAAATTTTAAATCACTTTAGACACAATTAAACATAGAAACTGTTTGACGTGATTTTTGTTTCTCGTAGAAAGTTTCTTGAGAAAACTACTTTAGGGGAGTTATTTTTAAAAGTTCTTTTAGCTAAATGAAGTATATTCAGAAAATCGTTCAAACATATTCAAAAATAGTTTTTTAATTTCAGAAGTAGTTTTTAATTTTTCAAAAATCCTATCAAATGTGGCCTATACTTTTAAGTTTTTTAGCACCTGTTTGATCCTCATTATTTTCAAAATTCATTTTTCTTTTCCTTTTTTACAATCACACATTCTTCAATAAAATAATATTACATAAATTCAAATATTTTTCTTATTTTTTAACCATAAATTCTCTAAAGGTATGTTTATATAAAGGGAAGGGCAATTTGGTAAAGGTGTGTTTATATAAAGGGAAGGGCAATTTTGTCTTGTTATTCAACCTTAACGATTGAAGTCGATTGATTCTGTTATCAAGGACCTGCCGTGCATATTTCTTCAAACGATAGAACGTCTCGTGTCGTTTTTAAAGTTTAGGGGTATTACTTTGTTTGGAAAGTTGAGGACCAAATATGCTATAATCCCTTTAAATTATGAAATATTATTTTTCAAGTGAGCAACGAAACATTAAAATTCATGTTTCATTTTAAATCTATATCAGTTTACAAAAATAACAATTTGAGTGAGACACTAATTTTAAATTCACGTTTGATTTTAAAAATTCATGTTTTTCCAACCTTATTTTTAATAACTAATTTTATAGGATTCATAACTTTTCAATTGTACATTTTATCAAATTTTATTAAAAAATTAATTT
>CAIGRN010102437.1:0-11027 GCA_903798345.1 Fraxinus anomala
AACAAATCACCCAGTATCAATTTTCAGTATTTGCAAACAAGACTTAAACTTGACAAGAGGCAATACCTTTGTACCCATATCAGTTGGATTAAATTGGGTAGCAATATTTTCAAATAATAAGGCATCTTTTGCAATAATATCTCTTATAAAATGCAACTTAACATCAATATGTTTCGTTCTTTCATGAAAGATTGGGTTTTTGCATAAATGTATAGCACTTTAACTATCATAATATAATGCAACAGGATTAGACAATTAATTTATTTCAAATAGTAACCCCTTAAGCCACAAAGCTCCCTTTATGGCCTCTGTTGCAGCCACATATTCAGCCTTAGTGGTTGATAAGGTTACAACAGGTTGTAACTAGGATTTTCAACTAATACATGTTCCACACAAAGTAAACACATAAGCTGTAGTAGTTTTCTATTATCAACATTACCAACAAAGTCAGAATCAACAAAACCTTTAAATGCTAAACCATCATTGCATGCACTAAACCAAATCCTAAGTGTGCAGACCCGTTCAAATACTTCAACAACCATTTTATTGCATTCCAATGTTTTAAATCAGGATTTGCCATAAATCTGCTAAGAGTACTAATAGCATGAGCTACATCAGGCTTAGTACAAACCATTGTATACATAACAGATCCTACAACATTAGCATAAGGTATCTTTTCCATTCGTTTAATATCAAACTCATTAACAGGAGATTGGTCTTTACTCAGTTTAAAATGGTTGGCAAGAGACACAGTCACAAATTTTGAATTATGCATAGCAAATCTAGTTACCAATTTTTCAATATATGCAGTCTGTTTCAAAATTAGAATCTTATCATGTCTTTTCCTAGTTATTTCCATTCCTAATATTTTCTTAACATGTCCAAGATCTTTCATTTCAAATTAAGCACTTAAAGATCTTTTAATTTCATTAATAACATACATGTTATGACCAATTAGAAGCATATCATCCCACATATAAGAGTATAAAAGCAACAATAGCATTTTCATCATCTCTTTTAAAATGCAAACAATGGTCAAATTCACTTCTTACAAAACCAACAGAAGAAACATAAGCATCAAACCTTATATACCATTGTCTTGGGGATTCCTTCAAACCATACAATGATCTTTTCAAGAAACACACAAATTCAGTTCTAGATTTATCTATAAAACCAGGTGGTTGTTTCATATAAATCAATTCATCAAGATCACATGTAAAAATGCAGTTTTTACATCCATTTGTTCAAATTCAAGATTATAATGAGCAACAAGAGTTAGCATAATTCTAATAGTAGTATACTTAATCACAGGAGATAAAATCTCATTATAGTCTATGCCTTCCTTTTGTATAAAACCTTTAGCTACTAGTTTAGCCTTAAATCTTATAGACACCTTCTTAGTTTTACCCTCTTTAATGTTGAAAATCCACTTGCAATCAACAATAGATTTACCTGTAGGTTTAGGAACTAAAATCCAGGTTCCATTCTTAATCAAGGAGTCCATTTCATCATTCATAGTAATCTGCCATTCCTTAGATTGCTGACTAGAAATGGCTTCTTCATAAGATTTTGGCTCTCTAAAGACTAAGTTCTGATAAGAAAGCAAAGCTAAACTCAGATAGTCTCTATACCTTATAGGTTCTCTAATATCTCTCCTAACTCTATCCCTAATCAATTGATAGTCACTAACCTCACTCTCTTGCTCTTTTAAAACTTCTTGAACATCATTTTCTTCTCTGTCATCAGTCAGATCACCATTTTCTGGCTCTGTCTTAATTCAGAATCAACCGGTTGAGATGGCATGCCAAGCTCTAATGCAGCTTTATCTTATCACTCTCCAACCCTTCTAAATACTTTTCAGACACTTTACCTTTCAAACAGGGCATGTTCACCTCATCAAAAGTAACATCCCTACTAGTGATGATCTTAAAACCACTAGACTCTCTACTCCAAAGCCTATAACCTTTTACCCCATCAGGATAGCCCAAGAAAACACATTTCTGGGCCCTAGGTTCTAATTTCCCTAAGTTTTGATGAGAATAAGCAGCACATCTAAAAACTCTTAGATGTGAGTAGTCAGGTACAATTTCAGTCCATTACTCTTCAGGTGTTTTATCACCTAGAGCACTTGAAATGGTTCTATTAACAATGTAAGTGGATGTCATCAAGGTTTTCTCCCATAAGGTTTTAGGCACACCTGAACCAACCAGCATGCACCTCACTTTTTCTAACAAAGTTCTATTCATCCTTTCAACCACTCCATTCTGCTGAGGGGTATAAGGAGTTGTTTTCTGTCTCTTGATCCCATTCTCAGTGCAGAATTGGTCAAACTCAGCATTACAAAACTCAAAGCCATTGTTAGTCCTAAGAGTCTTAATTTTCTTCCAGTTTGGTTTTCTATAAACAGTTTCCAATTTTTTAACTTTCCAAAAAGCTCAGATTTGTGTTTCAACAAATAAACCCAAACCTTCCTAGAATAGTCATCAATCAAGGAAAGAAAATATCTATTTCCTCCTTCAATGATAGTGGATGAAGGCCCCCATAAATCAGAGTATATATATTCAATGACAGATGTAGATTTGTGCTTTCTTGTGTTAAAATGCAATCTGTGCTGTTTTCCTAAGGTAAAGTTTTCACATAAAGGAATTCTAGAAATAGGATCATTTCCAAAAACACCCTTTTTATAAAGCATATGAAGGCCCTTTTCACCTACATGAGCTAATCTTTTGTGCCACTTTGAAGTGGCATCAAGTTCAGTATTTGAAGACTCAGCCATCCAACTAACTACAGCACTAGCCTTAGTAACATAAATCACATTCTTCTTAACACCTTTAAACATCACAAGAGATCATCTCATCACCTTTAATAAACCATCACCCACCTTACCTAACAAGCCTAAATCATCCAAGTTTCCCATTGAAATCAGGTTCCCAGATAATTCAAGAACATATCTTACCCTTTCTAAAGTAAAAATATAGCTATTTTCAAATTTCAATGTAACATCACCTATGCCTTCAATTCTGTAGGAAATATTGTTGCCCATCACAACCTCTCCACCATTGATCTCCTTAAAGGAGTTAAACCAACTCCTTTTAGAAGACATGTGGAAGGTGCAGCCATAATCTAAAATCCATTCTTGGATCTGATCCTCACTACCAACAACATTGGCAGAATCACAGTCAAGAGAAGGCTCAGTCACTGCATAGACATTAACAGAATTAGAATCACTAGGTTCAACTAAATTCCCTTCATCAATTCCTTTACATGTGGAAGGTGCAGCCAGAATCTAAAATCCATTCCTGGATCTGATCCTCACTACCAACAACATTGGCAGAATCACAGTCAAGAGAAGGCTCAGTCACTACATAGACATTAACAGAATTAGAATCACTAGGTTCAACTAAATTCCCTTCATCAATTCCTTTACCTTTCATTTCATTCTTCCTTTTAAAATAGTCTTTTATAAAATGTACAGTTTTCCCACACCATAGCACTTCTTATTCCTAATCTTAGATTTAGACATGCCCCTACTTTTAAACTTTTTCTTATTATTATTTTCCTGATTATTAAAGCCTTCTTGGTTTCCATTAAACCTATTTTGAGTCCTCCCCCTAACAAACAAAGTTTCGAACCCCCCATTCCTTCTCTCAGACCTAAGCTCTAGTTCTTTACTCCTCAAAAAGTTTATAACTATTTCAGATGTCAAGGTATCCCTGCAATATTTGATGGCAGCGTTGACCTCTTTATAGGTATCAGGAATGGCATTCAAAATCACAACAGCCTTATACTCATCAGAGACTTTATCACCAGCATTGGTGATATCTTGAACCAACTTATTGAAAGTACCAAGATTGTCTTCTATGTCCCTAGAGGTATCTACTTAACACTAAAGAACCTCTCTAACAGAAACAACTTATTATGTAAGTACTTAAGAAGGTACAATTTCTATAATTCATCCCATAAGGCCTTAGCACTTTCTTGCTTTCCTACTTTCCTGAAAACTTGATCAGAAAATGCAAAATAATAGAAGTATATGCAAGCTCATCAACTTCAAGAATCTGATCAGTTGTCATAGTTTTAAGAAAGGTTTGTGTTATTGCTTTAGCAATTTTTTGTTGAACTAAAACACTTTTTATCTTTTGTTACCAAATGGGAAAATTCCATTTTTCATAAAAACACCAAATTCAAAAGTATGTGTCATGATTTTATTATTCAGAAATAACACAAACTATTTCAAGAAAATTGTAAAACAATGACAGCTGATGCACTTAAGAAAGAGGTAAATTGATCTATACAAACAGATAAAAGGGAAAACAGCTGTGTCATGTTCCCAAGTCAAGGCACAATTTGATCATTCAAACAATGATAATAGGATTAGTGAATCAAACACAGTGGAAGAAAAGTTAAGTGTTAGGAAGTGCAAACCCGAGGGTAGCTTATGATTAGCCACCAACACAATTACACCTTAGTGCAGCATGGACACTCGAAGGTCACAGTAAAGAGGTGGTGTTCCACCAGATACCACAAAGGAAATCAAAAGTCCAAAAAACCCTAATGCATAGAGTACCTCGATCAAACCAGAAATCAAGAGCAGTTCACCGGACACTTCTCACAAACTCAGTACCAAACGAGTACAACCAAAACCCTAGCTAATCGAGAGGAACAATGGAGCTAAGGGTCCAATTTTTAGGCTATTAAGGGATAAAGTCTGGAAATTAATTTTCCAGCCTCCTAACTCAATCGAAGACTTAGAAACAGCCAAGAAAGGATCTGATACCACTGTTATACAAAATAGGAACTGAAATTTACAGATCGAAGAATCTCAAAACCCTATTACAAACACATTAACTACCAATCACCACTGAACATGAAGACTGCATAGATAGTAGGCTTAGAACAATAAAACATATTTCTTCAACACAGTGAGGCCCATATTACACACAGTAACCCTTACTATATATACAGTAAAAGTGAAGTTTCTTCAATAAGCTAGAAGGATCCAACGCTACCAACTACAGACCCTACTTTAGTTAGATTTCACAAGAAATAACATTCAAGAACCAAATTAGAGAGATCTTCACAAAGAAGAAGATGAAGGAACGAGGAGTACACAGAAGACTCCAGAAGAACGAGAGAAAATAGAAAGAATGGAATGAATCTGGAAACCATTAGAATCCCTCAAAATATCAAGGCCTCGAGATTGGTAGTACTCATCCAATGACTCAGAGCAACTAACAATTTTTACCTTACTGGACCGACTATTGGGTCTGGTTTCATTGGGCTCACTTCAGACAAAATAAGGTTATTAGGAATCAACATAAGTTACTTCGGATAGATAAGCTTCTTGCCTAAATCTAATTGCCAAACAAATAGCTAACAATTCATTAAAGTCTCAATAATAAAATAGTATTTCGTCTGAAACTTCTAATAAGGATGACATAAAGCCCAAACAAATTGTCAACTGAAGTTGCTCATAGATCATTCTGATCCTATCAAAAGCTCATTATAAATCCGGCACTACTCGATGCCATCACCTTTGACCCATAGTTTTCCTAGAAAATGAACTTGAATTGTTGTCTCCTTGATGGAAATCTTCCTAACTCCTTATGCAAGCTCTCCATAACACTACTTCCCAAAACTTAATTGCAAAGGTCATTTGCTCGACTCACGAGCTTGCTACTATTATGGTCAACTATTAAATTCATGTCAAGCTAAACTCTTGCTCGTTTTCTAATGGTAGTCATGAACATTAGTTCATGATAAGTAGTGATCATGACACGAGGACCCGAGCTAGTTCATGCACATTTTCTCAAAATCTTTAATATTAATTATTTTTGATGACTAAAATTGACATTATAATTATAGATCAACATAAGAGAATTTGAATAGAGTAACATTATTTGTTGTTGGACGTGTAATAAAAACCCTTTTTTCTTTGAGTCGTATTTTATAATTTAGTACAAAGAAAATACTTAGTTCGGCCTTTCTAGTTGGGCCTTTTCTTTCAATATATAGGCTTCAAGACAAGAGTTTGTTGTCCTTTGTCTTGTAAAGCTACATTATTTGTCCTCGGGTTTGTGTGTCATTTTGTGTGTCATTGCCTTGCTTGAATATATTTCATTAGTAGAGAAGTTCGACTAGATCAGACCATCATGACACTTAGGTTATTACATGTAATTTATGTCATTATTGACTACAACGTAGACAAATATTCTTTTTTCCAATTGGTGAGCATGATGGTGCTAATGTCAAATGTGACACATTCCTATCTTTGATTCGCTGTTACAGGATGTGCTGATGTCATTGGGAAACATTCATTCAGTTTACTTATTATGATGTTCCAGATGACACCAACCTTTATCCGTTCTAACTAGATGTATCATAAGGTTTGACCTCATTTCACAATCAAAGATTTTTGATAACTAAGCTTCTTTTATCACGTTGAAGTGGGTCCAAGGTGACCTTTTAAGATCGCACACCAACAATTATATCTATAGTTCCATCCAAAATTAAGACATATATAATTGACATAAAAATCACAACTAAAAGCATCTTTAAGAGACTCTAAATATAAGATTTTCTACATTTAAAGAATCAATACTTACATATAAGCTCTAAGAGACTCTGTATTTTAACTTTTATGAAATAAAGAGTGGACTTAGCTCTCCATATTTTTATTTTATAATGATTATATTTAATAAATTATAGATTTCAATACTTTACTTTTTAAATTATACAAATCATATTTAAATTAACTGGTGATTGGCATATAAAAAAAGATAAATTTGCAAAAGAGATTTCAAACCTTTCAAAAGTGTGTTGCGTAGTCCTAAAGATTTAAATTTTAGTGGCTATGTCCCAAATGGTATATGTGTGATATAAGGACATTTGGGTGATTTCCATCAAAATATGCGTTTTTTTTAAAACCAAAATCTCATCATTTGACTTGCATTTTCTATCAAATGGGCCCTACATGCAATTGAACTGAATAAATTTTGATTGTGGATTCAAGTGCTCCAAGACGCAAATTCTATTAACTAGCTATAAATTTCTCAAATTAGTATAATGTAAGTGTTTATCTTCAAATATTTGCTCCTATTTGGCCCCATTTTTTAAAATTCATTAAAAAAAAATCATTTTCAATCAAATATTTCATGGGATCAACAATCTTTATCAACTTTTATAAAAAAAAAAAAAAAAACTACTTAAAATTTGATTTTAATCCAAACCAAATAGGAGTTTTTACTATGATACAAGGAAATCTCTAAAGACTCTATGTTTAAAAAGCATATTTTGCAATTTAGAAAGTGTCTATAAATTTATAGAGTAAAAATTTTTAAATATGCTAACAGTCTCTTTGTCTTTACACTTATTTATTATTTTTTTCTATATTTCATTTTCATTAATTTCCCTCCGAATTTTTATATTCGCTTCCTACATTTTCTTTGTATATACTATTGGGACAATAAATGGTGCATTGAAAATTGAAATATTTTGAATACATATTGATATTAGATGACATCAATAATTGGCTACAACGATCGACATGTTGAAGACTATTAAATAGGCCCTCTACGTAGAACATGCCATGCATGGACGTCACCATTACAAGGCCCTCTACATCAACGTCGGGTTATATACCACTTCGAGACCCTATACGTTCATTATGAGGCCATCTACCACTACGGGGCCAACACAACATTTAACCATAAAAAATAGTCATGACTTGGGGTGGGAACCATTTAATGGTTATCATGGACACAACCAACCGCTGGATAGGTGGATGTCCTCCACTTAAGACGTGAGGATGGTGGGAGATGCGACATGGGACACGTGACACAATAATCGCCCAATAGTTACATGCCTCCAGTCACCTATAATTATTCCTAATACGAGACGGTATGTATTTGAAAAATTTCGGCCATTTGAATTCACATTTTATCTTTCCTTATTAAGTTTACATTCACGAATTCTTTATTAATTCTCACGTCGAAGGTACAACGGGGGAGAAAGATCCAACCTCATTTTGTAGGTAATATTTGTTTATCGGAGTAGTAGAAACGTCTTGCACTACTAGGAGGGCATTGAAGGTTTGTTTTATAACCATTTCATTTGCGTCGTCTGTGATAACCTATTGAACAAAAGAGCTATGTCAAGAAGACGAACCAGGAGTAAAAGTTGCATGGTCGGGAATACGTAGAGACGAAGTCGGAGTCCATTGCAAGGGGTCACAATTCGCCACAATATGTGACGCAGAGCTAATTTACTACTCTGGAGACTCAGTTGGCAACCATGATGACCCTTTTGCAATATCAATCTTACAGGGCCATAGTCCCACCACAAGAGGTACAACGGGGTAGAAAGCGCCAACCTTATTTTGCAATTTCTAGTTGGGCCTTTTGTTTCAATAAATAGACTTCAAGATTGAGCCTAGCAACCGCCACAAGAGGCATCGGCGTTTATCTCACCAATTATTCAACTAGCACTAGGAGACTTGACGCTACAAGGGTTGCAGTTCTCACAACCCACGGTAGATTTGGAACGAAAAATGGAGGAAATGATGGCCCAGAAGATAGACGATGCATTATCTAAGAGAAAGGATAGATGCAGGCAAATGGTTTTGGAATAAGACCCATTTGTACCTGAATGGCTTTAAACAACCTATGGTAGAGGCATATGACAGTCACTGATCCACTTGACTACTTGCAAATTTTCATTGATTTAATGAGATTCTACGTAGCCCCGGATGCAGTAATGTGTCAGTCTTTTCCCCCGACACTAAGAAAAGAGGCCAGAGACTAGGTAGCAACTTTGGCACCCCGGTCTATTAGAACATTTGATGATCTTTCTAGGAGTTATGTGGCTTACTTCTTAAGTAGTAGAAGGAAGATGAGAACAACCATTGGGTTGATGTAGGTCATACAAGAGAAAGATGAACATCTGCATGAGTACTTGGCTCTGTTTAGTTAGGTGAAACTTGGTATAAAGGACATTTAGATGTCAGCAATGGTCACAATGCTGATAAATAGGTCGTGGAATCGAGCCTTTAAGATGTCACTTTCTAAAACCTCCCAGAATCGATGCATCACTTGTTGAAGAAGGGAGATAAGTATGTTGATGCAGAGGAAGCAGAGAAAGTCATGAAAAATCTCAGAGATGGATGGAAGCGGAAGGTCATAAGCGAAAGTTGAGTGACGATCGAAAATCTACTGACAAAAGTAGGTCGAAGAATGAGCACGTAAGCAAGGAGTATGCTTAGGATCGATCCATCAAGCAGAGGCGGGAGGAGGTCAAGGCTTTTTACCCATTTGAACACCCCGCGCGCAAAGTTGTTGATACAAATACGGGACATGAAGGAGCTCGAATGGCCGAAGCCGATGTCAATGCCCTCTAATAAAAGAAATCCGAGCAAGTATTTCCAATTCCATAAGATCATGGATATGATACTGAAGATTGCCTGTACCTAAAGGAGGAGATTGAGCACCTTCTAAGACTGGGACACCTGAACAAATATGTAAGGAATGACAAAGGCAAACACAAGGTTGAGGATCGTATCCCCCATCCAGAACCAGAGTGATAAACGTGATCACTAGTGAGATAACAGTAGGTGGAGGGTCGAATTCGGCTAGGAAGAGCTACGCGCGCTCTATTTGGATATGCTCTATCTAGAATAAGGCACAGTTCAATCAAAGCATCGATAATGAGGATTTGGTTGGATAGCGTGCCCCCATGTTATGCCTTGGTAGTTGTCGACGACATAGCATATTTTGATGTCAAGAGGGTGCTAGTCGATGGAGGAAGTGTAGCAAATGTTCTTACGTGGGATGCCTTTTCTAGGTTTGATGATTTCTCCCGAGAAACTAAAAACGGTTACCACTCTTTTACAAGGTTTTGGAGGGGCAACTCTGATACTGGAGGGAACTGTAGAGCTTTCGGTCATGTTGGGTACTTATCCAACTACCACGATATTCGTTACAAGCTTTTTAGTTGTCAAAATCCCCATGGCATACAACGCCGCCGATCTCTGCTAAACACCACATGCGTCGTCCCTTCAACTTACCATCAAGTCATGAAGTTCCTGACTAGTGGAGGGATTGGGTGTGTAAGGGGGATCAACATGCATCTAGAAAATGCTACGTTGATAGTATATAAGCGAAAGTTTCTCCACCAGTTATGATGCTAGATGTAGAACTTTCAAAGAGGCGGATCAAGCCGCTTGATGTGATCAAAAAAAATTTAGTATTGGAAGGCCACGAGTTCAGCATTGGAGCAAATTTGGAATCTTACGAAAAGGAAGAATGGGTAAAATGTTTGGCTAATAATCTGGACATTTTCGCATGGAGTCCACAAGACATCCTAGGGATTAGCCCATCAGTCGCCCAACACCATCTCAGTGTTCTGCTAGGGAAATTTTTGTGGATGGATCCTCAAATGGCGAAGGATCTGGAGCAATGATCATAATGATAAGACCAGAATTTGAAGAGTTGGAATATTTACTATGATTCGAATTACCAGCTACAAACAATGATGCCGACTATGAAGCACTAATCACAGGCTTAGGCTTGGCAGCCAGACTAGGGGTGTTCTAGGTTGAGATTTGTAATGATTCTCAATTGATAGTTGGACAGGTGGCGGGAGAATTCGGAGCGAAGGACAAAAGGATGGAAGCGACCCTGATGAAAGTAAAAGACCTGCAAAGAGGGTTTACAAATTTCAAGATAACCAAGGTCACTCGGAAAGATAAAGAGCGAGCAGACGCATTGGCCAGACTTTCATCTGCTAACCTAAAGAATTTTCCTTACACAACAAGCGTGCAAGTCCTACGACAGCCTAGCGTTCAACGCATGATCGATGTTGTGAACATAGAACATGAAAATATTTGGATGGACCCATTGATTGAATATCTCACAGAAGAAAATGTGCCAGAAGACGGTCTCGAGGCAAAATGACTGAGGGCTCTAGCAGCTTTATTCACCATCATCGATGGACAACTTTATAAGCGGGGTTTCACCATGCCATACTTAAAG
>CAIGRN010102439.1:0-10897 GCA_903798345.1 Fraxinus anomala
TGTTGTTTAGTTGTAAAATCCAAATTTTATTTTAATTTCATTTTAACAACGAGCCACACAATAAGTTGAAAAATGAAAATTCTTAAAATATGAAATCAATTCAGAAGCACTTTTATTTATTAGAAATGTATTTCTCATAATCTTCAATTGATGAAAATAACATAAAATTCTAACAAAATATGTTAAAATTAAATTTAACTATTGTGCAATTGCGTAATCATTTTTCGTGGGATCGACAATATGGACTTATTTGTCCATTTTATTACTTTTTCGCGACTCAGTACGCTTGCGATACACTTTTTTTAAAGAAGAACGGGTCGACGCCATTTTTATAAGTTTAGTGGTTAAAATTCGACCATTTCAAAGTTCAGTTAGCAATCGAAGATGTTTTCCAAAGTTTGGTGAGCAACTGAAGGCGTAGCAATTTATTAAGGGTGTGACGAGGTGCCACGTGTGTGTTTCGTTAGCCATGTCATTAATTTCGTTAAATATTTGAAATAGATGTTTTATTAGTGAGCAATGTCCAACATTTAAATAAATTTAATGATCAAAATTTGACATCTAAAATTTTAATGAGTAATCGAAGACACATACGTAAATTCAGTGAACATTGGGATAGTTAACTCACAAAATTGTTACATAAGAAACCCAAATTTGAAGAAACATACATCTCTCTTCGTCTGCTGTTCTATTTTTTAATTGCTCATTTTCATTTAAAATAATTTGCCACGGCTGTAACTAGTGTAGTACCCTTTAAATGGTGGATTAGGCCCCGGCCTCTACTAAAATTAGGCATGATTTGTTACCTATTATTTTATTGAAAATGAAGTAATAAATAATATTTTTTGAAAAATGGTTGAAATTTAAAGTAATTTTATTAATTTGTGTGTAGAATATTTTATTGCGTGAATGTGTAATGAAGAATTTTACTGTAGTAAATAATATATTTAGATTAATGGTAAATAAATAGGGGCTTCGATTCTAGAAAAAAAAAAATTTAAATAGTGATTTTAAAAAATATATATAATTAAAAAAATTAATTTTTTATTTATATGTAATATTATTTTATTTAAAATGTGTGTTGCAAATAAGAAAATGCATTAAAATTTTATGGAGTCAAATAGGCTAGGAATTTTTTAGGGTTTTTATGAATCTTGAAGTCTAGGCTGGTGGTCAAGAAACTTGCAGAAATTAGGTCAGAAGCATTGGATTCAAGAAATAACATGACCAATTTACCCTCAAACATGGCAGGTTAATAATCTACAAGAAAGATTCAAAGTCTTGAATCCCTGTTAAAGTATACAGGATAAATTGCAGTTGAAGCCCGAGAGAGGGTAAATTTGTAATTTGACAAGATGGGTCCAAGTACAATAAATAAAAGAGAAGGCATCACTGTCACAAGTCCAAAGCCTAAAAACAAGGTACCTGCAAAACACATCAAGAAACAGCATCCCACCCCTTCCTCTCATCTTTGCTTTTTCAGCAACTTCCCATCATCATCAAGATCATCTCTTTCTCTCTCTAGAAATAATAAATTAACGTTTTTTTTCCCTTCCTATTCTACATCTCTCTTCTATGTCCACATTGGTACCTATATTCAGCAGAAAGAGTGGAAAAACAAGAATAATCATCCACCCAACTCTCTCTCTAATGGCCCAGCTGGACCAAAATTTATGTAGAAGAAAAACAAAAAGATTCAAGTTTTGTAGAACTAAACCTACCTCACCCATACACGCTACACCCACACATACACAACAAAAAAAATCAAGATTGGTTGCCACAAATACCCTTCTGCAACCCCTTCAAAACTCCCCATCTTCATCATCATTTTCACTATCCTGTTAAGAAACAATGTTTTTATTATTTTTGCCACAATTTATGTGGGCTTTTTGGGCCTTTAATTTGTTGTCTTGGTCAGAGTTTTCTCACAGAGAAAACAGGAAAGCGAACAAGGAAACTTCCCACTTCATCTATATTTTTCCTTTCTTTCTGTCCTTTCTCTCTGTTCTTTCTCCACATACAAGCCTCTCTTTATTTCTTCTCCACCTCTCTTTTATATTCATCCTTATCGTCATATTCGAGATTCAAACTTTTTGTGACAAGGGCTTTTTTTATATTTTGTGATCTGATCTGATCTGATGTCTAAGAAGATGAAAGGGGTTTCTTTGGATTCAACGCCATCTTATGACGGTGGTGTTCATGAGGATACTAAGGCCAGTTTAAAGCATCAGAGCCTCTTGCAAGACTATCAGGAGCTACAAAAGGTATTTCCTTTGTGGGATGTGTTTTTCTTGGTTAAGGATCTGAAGTTTTATTCGCTCATTTGTTTCTTGACTTGGTTGTAATTTATTACTTGACATTCTTCGTTTAGATTTCGGAGATAATCCTTTTGTATGGTGTTGTTTAGTGATGTTTTCTGGGGTTTTGTTCAATATATTACTTAACGATTATCCTCGTGACGTTTGTTGTGATTTTAAGGGATTTATGATTTCTTAATTTGAATTTGTTATTTGATTTTCTGTTGAAGACACATCTTCATCTTTTCTTGCAAGATCTTCTCTTTCTGGGTGAAGGTTATTGTGCTTTGCCGAGTTATTCTCACTGTCTTATTGTCAAATTTTGGTTTTTAATCATAATATGGTTTTTCAATCATGAATTAGGGAGCTTCTCAGTCAACTATTATGGTCTCTCCCAATATTTGAAGTATTTTTAATGAAAATTTCCTTTTGAATACAATTTTGCTAGATCTAATTATTTGCCCCCTAAATACTTCCTTGTATGTTTGTAATTCTTGTTCTGATATATGTGGCTGTTGGTACGTTTTCCTGGAAGGTCATGCCTACTTTACTTTGCTATTTGATGAATTGGTGAACACAGATTTGTGTTGATATTTGATACCTTTTGTTGTGTTTTAGCCCTGTTAAGTCATTGGCAAGACCAATTTACAATCAAAATCCTTTTTCAGGAAAACCGTGGGATGAGAAACAACTTGCAGAATGCGAAACAGAGGAAGCAGATACTGGCAGCTGAAGTTCGGTATGCAATTTTATCTATATTATGAAGATGTGTATACTAATGATTTTCAGTCATTAATTGTTGTCCACATATTCACAAGTGTTAATTTCTTAGCCTGTAAATGTTGATGCTATCTTTATGTGAAAACAATGATTTAATCCGCTTCTGGCAGTTTTTGTCTGCCTATTTGGATTTGAGAGAAATTATAACTTTTATTTTCTATTGCAGCAATTAATGGTAAAGTAATGCTTGCTTATACTTGTTCTTGAACGAAGTTTGATCATTTTGCTTTTGTGGTAGTCTTGTGCTAATTGGGGACTCATTATTCCACAGGTTTTTGCGAACGAGGCACAAATATCTTCTGGAAACAAAGTTTTTGAATTCGCCACAAGAACAGCAACTTGTACCACCACCACCATATGCAGTAAACCATTTTACAAAGAAAAAGAAAGATCAAATGTTCAGCAGAAAAGATGCCTCTCTGAATAAAATTCCACAAGTTCCAGACTCCCAATCCAAGAGGAAACATATTGGAAAAGAAGCCGCTGCTCGTACTGCATTACCAGTTATTAATGTTGAGCGTAAGCAAAAATTGCGTGGTAAAAAGGAAGATTCTCAGCGTGCTTCAACTCCAAATTCTGATATGAACAGAGGAAGGATAAATATTAGGAAAGAACCTGTAATGCGAAACAAGCCACTGGTCTTTAATTTGAGTGCGAAGGAAAGAATGTGTGGTGCCAATGATACTGGTATGAGGAACTCTGTTGCAGCTTTTGATTTGAACCGTCATGGTAGTGGGAAAGAAGCTCGTTTGCCAAGTCGAGCTCCAATCTTCGACTTGAATGAAATTTCGGTAGGCCCTTAAATTCATCTTCTTGTTATAAATAACAAATTTTCAATTATCGATTTGTAATGGTTTGTTCTCTAACAGACAGGGGATGAGGAATTTCAGCGTAATTATGAACCCTTGAAGCTCGATGATGCAAGAAAAAGTTTAGTTAGAGGTTTACACGATGAACAGCATAATGACCTTAAATTGTCGTTGTGTAGAAATGCTGGTGAAGGTACGACCCGGGTTGAGAAGCGGAAAATTTCATGGCAGGACCCAGTTGCATTGAGAGTTTGAGTGTTAATCGAGGCTTGATCAACTTACGTTTGGGAGGCTGATTAACTTTCGGTACTTCTCGAAGTCGGTTGCCAGCTTTCACTTGCCTTTTTAGTCTATAGTTTAATGTAATTCCTTCTATGTAGAGCAATACTTTGTTCTTCAATTCAGCATACTTACACGTTGGAAGCAGTTGATGATATATATACATATTTGTCTCATTAAATTAGTACTCTTTTTGGTCCTCTATGCAAGGGTTTTCGGTATGGTTAGGCTGGTGTTTCATGTCTTTTTTAAGTCTCCATTGGTCGAACCAATTTCCAATTTTTAGCTGCAACTGATCTTTATTTAGGCCATATAACTGTCGACTGGTAATAACATTTTACATTCTATTTCTTAATGCCCAGAATGGTAGGGATAACAAAATTGTAGAACAAGGCAGGGCAAAATGCAAGTTTGATCGATTATAGTGAAATGCTTAACAAAAGTACGAGGACCAAGAAGAGTTAAGTTTGAAATTTTTTATCCATGTCTAGAATTTTCAGGTCCTTCAGAATCATTACCTGCAAATTGCAATGACCTTCAAAACCAAAAGGGGGAAAAGTAACTATTCACACGATTGTCAACATGATTGCATCATTTCAACAGGAATATTTATTCCTGAAATGTCTCGCAGAAAATACTATTTCACTAAGTCTGGAAAATCTATAAACACTATCGGAAAATAGACCACTCAATTCGGAGAAAGATGGATCAAGCAAAATTAGTTTTCTACCCATTGGCATCCATACTTTCAGTTAATCATGTGGTCTAACGACTCAACTTATCAAATTAGTTCATCATCTTATGGCTCAACTTCACCGTCAGCCTCATTAACATCCGGCTTGTCTGCATTCATGGCCTCGATAAATTCTGGCTCGACTGCATCATTGGCCTCGTTATCATTTGGCTTGGTTGCAATCACGGCTTCACTGAATTCCAGCTCGACTACAACGTCGACCTCATTATCAACTGGCTTGGTTGCATTTATGGCCTTGTTATATTCCATCTGGACTGCATCATTGGCCTTGTTACCATCTAGCTTGGGCGCATTCACGGCCTCAGTATATTCTGGCTCAACTGGATCATTGTACTCGTTATATTCTGGCTTCGATGCATTCAAGGTCTCATTATATTCTTGCTCAACAGCATCATTGTTCTCATTATCATTTGCCTTGGCTGCGACCATGGCCCCATTACCTTCTGGCTTGGCCATTTCCATGGCATTGTGATCTTCTGCATTGGCAGCATCGACGGTCTTGTGATCATCTGAGCTCACTGCATCCTCGTCCTCACCAATACTTTCCTCTGTTGTGTTCTTACCATCACCAGCAACCCTCTCTCTTTCACTCACTCGTACCATAGCCTTCTCCTTCAGGCTGGATGGTGCAGCTCCATTTTGATCATATTCCTGGAGCCGTTTCACATGTTTCTTCCCATTCTTATGAGCATTCATGACCTTACGAGAGAAGGCTCCTACCTGGCACATCTCACACCAAAATTTATATTTTTTTTTCTTACTATTTCCATCCTTTTGCATTTCTTGAACTTCCAATTGGTCATTCTTTAAGTTGTCCAGTTTTCGGTTTTCCTGCAATAGTGGCATATTGTTTTTCTTTGAGCTCGTCTCTCCCATCTTATTGAAGTGCAATTGAGTTGCGGACTTCACTCCCTCCTCAGAACATAGAGTTTTAGTTCCCACAACCGTGACTGACAAGGCAGGTTTCTTCGGAAAAAAACCAATTGTATAGTTTTTGCCAGCCCTCTGAGCTCTCAATGCAGCCTCTTTGGACTTGTGTTTCTTTCCCTGCACGTGGTCCTTTAGGGCTTGCTCGCTAGTGGCACTAACCTGACAGAGAGCACAACTCCACTCTTCTTTAGTTTTCTTCCTTGAGACAGCAACTGACTGATGCTCACCATCATCCACGACAGAGGACGTTGCAGCCTTTCTCTTCTCTCCAGGTATATATTCATGGGGTTTGGCCTACAAAACTCAAAAAAGGTCCATCACTTGAGTAAAAATACCAAAATCCCTCCCACCCTTCCAATTCCCCCCTCCCTAACCAAACGCGAAAAGAAAGGGATTAAACAGAATAAATAAAAACAAATAACTTGCTATTCGAGAAAAATAATTCTTGTAAGTATGGAGTTTATCGCCTACCAATAACCACATATAGTGTTCACAAAAGTAAAAATAGGCGAGAAAAAAGTATGGATTTTTTGTGGAGGGCTATCAGTGTGTCACCTATTATTATCACGATAAAGTAGGAAAAATATTGTACAAACAACAGAAATTTGTGCACACACAAGTTCATATACCACATAAGAATTGTTGGCATGTGATGGAAATTGAAAATATGCTGGGTCTTCTTAATTCAGACTCCGTAAACGCAACTTTCAGTATTACTTAGAATCCAGTAGCTTAAAAATCTCACCACTTAAATTTATGTTGACCATATCCAGATATCAGTTTTATAAACCCGCACTTAGTATCTTCCAAATGAACTTTTTCCAATTGCACTGCGGATTAAAAACTACCTGGCCAGTTCCACAATATATGAAAACGAATTTGAAAGGTTTTATAATTTTGGCAATTAAAACATTAGCTACCCAAAGAAAATTTTCAAGTTCCACTTCTCTATACAAACTTCCCAACAACAGCAAATGAAGTAGTAGAGAACTACAATAAGTAGATAACACCAAAAAGGATCGTTCGATCTTCAGTTTCCATAAACTCTCTAATTATAGTCTTAAGAAAGGTAAAGCCGTAATCATAAGGATTAAAAAGTTGAAGAGTAATTTTAAAGGCCATACGACTTCATATCTTGATTAAGAAACAGGAATAAACTTGTTAAATCAGTCGTGTATTATTTTAATACTTTTGAGATGATTACCATGTCCTTTCAATTAAAGAAAGAGTTCTCAGAAAATTTAGCTGTCTATAATCAGTTTGGTCTTTTGGAGAAGAGTATCCTCAAAAGATGATGTTAATGAGATCAACATTTGATCTGTCACTTTGATCCCTACCATCCTTTCATTATTTACAGACTGAAACGTAGTAAGCTACAAAGATTCTCGGATTAATGCACATAATATTTTTAACGAAGCATTGCATCCACACACACAGATTCAAATAAAATAGAAACTCAACACTCTTTTGCATTACGCTTACTCTATTCAGCCTCAAAACTTCTTTTCTTTTGAAGGAAAACAATTTCATCATGTTCAAGGCCACCAAATTAAAATCACATGTACAAGAGAAAAAAACACATGGAGTGGGAACAAGGAACAAGTACTAACCAGCAAAACTAATTTCTCTTTCTCTTTCCCCCTCTCTGAGACAGGCTTAACTTCCGAAATTCTGGGTTCAGTAGCACAACTTTGAAATGGCAGGATATCAAGCTTTCCATTCTCATGCCTTCCATTCTGCATCTCCTTCTCATTGTGTGGCATTGCAACCCTCTCCTCTAGGAACCTTCCCTCACTTCTCATACCCAAAAGTGGAAGCCTAATTGTTGAGTCATACCCAGTTCCCAATGATGGGCCAAATGGAAACCCATCCCTGCCTCTTCGCAGAGCCAATTCTCTCTCCATCATCAGCTCCCTCCTCACCTCAGCTTCCAAAACACGCCTCCTTTCAAATTCCGATATTATTATCTCCTCTCTAATACGTTGTTTTTCAATCTCTCTCTGAATTGCGTCATGCAAGTCATGAGGCTGAAGTAAAGGATGATGGTGGGACTGAGGGTGAGCATGAGGATGAGGTTGAGGTTGAGGGTGAGGGTGACTATAGTCTGGAAGGTACTCACGATGGAACCGCCCTGCATATGAACCCATATAGCCAGCTGAAACTATTGCAAATAAAAATTATTAAAAATATCGACAGTAGCAGATCAGGAAAACTCAAGATAAAAAATAATCCAAACTTGATCAGTGGACATAGAAACAAGAATTTAAAGTAAATACGGGAACTTTATCTTTCCAACATAATTGCACAATTTTCAGCTTTGATATTCTTTCATTTCTAGTTTTCCTTTTCACAAAATCCTTATGCATAAAATTGTGCAAATTTCGCCAGTGTTATGTTTGTACGTCATAAAGAAACAGCAGTTCATCAACATCTTATCTATAAAATTCAACACAAGTTTTAAACTCGCGACAGTGTAGAATTTTACTTTGCAACTGAAATTGGGAAGTTAAAAAGAAGTCAATACAATGATACTCCGCAGATCAGAACATTTGAAGAAGAAAAATACTTGATCTCTGTACATGTCTATCTCTGTGTACCTTTTGACAGTGGAAAGTATGCAGAAAAAAAAAATTCAATTGTTAACTAAAATCCACAATGCCGCTTGAATTTCATTAATTCCATTCAAATCCAAGCACAACTTACTTGGATGAACATATGTGCAGAAGAAGAACTTGAAAATTTAATGAGTACAAGATTAAAAATTCACATACCTCGAAGGGCTTGTTCGGGAAAATAATTGTAACCCGGAGATTGATTTGAGGCTTTTCTATCAGTTGCTCGATTATTGAACTCCATTCAAGTTTTTTAGAGAAATTATTCAGTATTCGGAAGGGGATTTCAAATCTTTAGGGTTCTGCAGTGGGTCTCGAGCGATAATAGGGGAAAGTGCAAGAACGAAAAGTTTCCGTGACTCTCCTCTGTGAGTCGCGGAGCACATGAGAAGAGTGTGGGGTCATAATTTTATCTCCGTTTTTTTCTTTTACTTCCTATAGAAAGTTTTTTAAAGTATCTTAATTTTTATTTGAAAAATAACTTCCTATTCCGAAATGTTTTTAGAGAAAATGCAATTGGACCAACTTCTTTTAAAAATTCTTTTAATTGGAAAAAATATTTTCATAAAATTAGTCAAATGAATTCAAAAATAACTTTTAAGTTTTAAAAGTCAAAAGATATGACAAACAGATCCTTAATATAAGCCTTCGATTATGTCGATTTTTGCTTATCCTTTTTATAAAACAATTTTTTTGGGAAAGTTAATAGCATCTTCGATCTCTAAATTTATAAAGAGTACTGTACATAATAGAGAGTACCTTGAAATTTAAAGAATAATTTTTTATGTGTTCCAACGGTGTTCTTTATTTTGACTCTTCATTCTACTTTTTTCGATGAACATTTATTGATTTTTGCTCATCTTTTATTTAACATAATTTTCATACGTTAATTGTCGATCATTTTAAATGTGATTTGAATAATTTAAATTGTAGATTATTGAAATTTATAACTTATTAGATGCAATCATTGTTAATTAAGAATAGAGAATGAATTTTACTCTTCAACCTTGTTCTTTATTTTAAAAAAGTTATAATAGAGAATCTTTTTAAATTTATTTTTAAGCGTGATACTCTAAAATAGAGTGTATTTAGAGTTTAGAAAGTTTCTTGAAGATATTTTTACGTTAGTCTAGCTTTCTTTAAAGCTACTGTAGCTAAATAAAGCATTTTTTTTAAAAAAAATTAAGCAAATATTTTCAAAAACAACTTCTTAGAATATATACAAGAGACTCTATATTTTTAAAAAATATATTCTATTATTTGAAGAGCATTTATAAATTTAGGGAGTTAAAATTTTGAAATATTTCAACAAACTCTTTATATTTAATACTTAATTTTAATACTCCAAAAAGAATTTATTATTTTTCTTTATCTTTTATTTATCTGAATTTTCTTTAGATAATTTTTATATTATTTTCCTACATTAAAAATTAAAACATTTTTAATGCATTTAATTATAGAGAGCGAGTCTTTCCAAATTAAAATGATAATTTAAAAAACCTTTTGGAGTATGATTTTAAAAGTTGACTATTTAAAATAGAGAGTGTCTCATATTTAAAAAGTTTCTTGAAAATACTCTTAGTTCAGAAGTAATTTTTGACTTTTAAAAAAAAAAAAATTGTGTCAAACCGACCTTAAATCATGGTCCTCAAGAAGTGTACAATTAAAAAATAATAAAAGTTATAAATTAAAAAATATATAGTTAAAAATATTTTTTGATGAACTTATAAGCACTATAAACTTTATCAAACATGAGGTAAATTTGCCTTTTTATGTTATAATAGTCTACTAAAATCGGCATTAAATGCATTTAAAGATGGAAGGCTAAGGACAAAAATTTAAGAAAAATACGTTGCGGACAAAAGTATAAATAGATATGGGTTGGAACTTGTATACAGGGACGAATTTAGGGGGCTGGCCTGGACTATAGCTCAAGGCCCATTTACTGTTTTTTTATATGTAAAAAAATATGTGAATTTATTATTATTATTATTATTATTATTATTAGGGAAAATTACCAAAAAGCAGGTATTTAGTTGTGAATTTTAAAAAATCAGATTTAAGGTTTATCTATTCAAAAATCAGGTATTTTTTTTTAATATATATAACCCCAAATCTATCCAAACCATACATTAATCCATTTAATTTCTTTCACTTTCTCTCACTACTGTCTCTCACTAATGTTTCTCATTCTCCTCTCTCTGCCCAAACAGTAGCTCCGTCGGGAGGGGTACTGTGCACCTTTGTAGGTGGTGGTAGATCTGCGACGTGGGGCTGTTGCTCGACGGAGATCCTAGGAAGAAAAAATCGTGTTTGGCAAGGGGCACTGCTGCAATTTGGTGGTGATTGAAGTGCTATAGGTGGTTGGTGCAGGTGGGGGTGGATCTGCGACGACGGTGAGATGGTTTTGGGTTTGTTTGTTGGTGTGGCGGTGGC
>CAIGRN010102442.1:0-10623 GCA_903798345.1 Fraxinus anomala
TTTACCTAGAATCCCGATTACTAATAAGAAGTCTCTATCAACGAGATGAAACATTTACGCGCAAATACATACATAGAGTGAATGACTCAACTATTTTATATATATATATATATATATATATATATTACACTAACATACTCAGTTTGTACACTCAAATCCAAATAAAAGGAGACATAATTACAATGATTATAAGAAACGGATAACATCATACAGAAATTGAATGCTGTCTGTTGTAATAAAACTGTAGATTGGAATTTGAGTAGCACTTGAGTTTACTTTTTAGTCATTTCATTGAATTTTAATTCCATGCCCCAATTTTATCTAAAAATGACCAGGATCTCGAACTAAGAAGAAACAACAATCTACAAAATAAATTTAGAGTTAAAACTAAAACACGCATCATATTCATCTGTTTCATCACAGAGATCTGATCGTTCAAGGAGAGGCTTTCAGCTGACAATCAAAACCCCCAGGATTAAATAGAGCACATTAGCAGTTCCATATCAGCAAATATCTTAAGTCTAAAATCATTATTTAGCAAAAATGGAACTAGGGCAAATTAGAATCCAGAAACAACAACGAGGTGCTTCAAATTTTTGTATTGTATATTCACATAAAGGACTTACGAAATTTCTTACATTCAGCGTTCTTGCGACAGTAATGTTTAATTATACTAAAAGTAGCGAAAACGTATACAGAATTTAACCAAAAAAATTGCTAGAAAATTAAAATACAATAAGAGAGAATTAAAATACCACTGCTGAGATGTGATAAACTGAGCCTGCGATGATAAGTGGGCGAGCAACGAGTAACAACAAAGCGAGGCCTGGAAGAGGAGAGCGAGGGTCTAATAGATAAAGCCATAGGGATTATCCTCGCCATCGCTGTATTTTTGTGTATACACGCAAAATATCATAAAAGAGTGTATATAAAGAGTGTGGAGAATGAAATTGAAAGAATTTTGCAGAAGTATCGATGAGAAAGGAATCATACTTTATTTTGATTGATCGATTGATTAATTCTAGAATATTTACAAGCTGGATCATCGTACGGTCATTACGAGGCATGGACTAGCTGTACGGCATAAAAAGTTGTTTATATCAATCAATTTATAAAGAATATCTCATGTATTAGAGAGAATATTTTTGAATATTGAAATTTTTATACACTCGATGACACTTTTTATTTTATTTTTTTTCAAGAAATATTTATTAATTTCTCCTCGTATTTTAATTTAACATATTTTTTATAAATCAATGATCAATCAATATAAATGTTATTTTGAATAATTTAAAAAGTAAACTATTTAAATATGTGATAAATTAAATACGATGATTGTATATTAAGAATAGAAGGTAAAAGTTTGACTAAACTCTAAATGTAATCATTCTACATTCCAACAATGCACAACCATGTAAATTGTAATGCTTCTTTTTTCGAATTTATTAATAGAGTGATATTGCCAACGATGGGTGCACAGTGGACAGGTATGGTCGGATAGTGGTCAATTTTTTTGGTTTTGGTTTTGGTTTTGTTGGTGGTGGTAGTGGTGGTGGGGGCGGTGCTTGCGGTTGGGGTGGCGGTGAGGGAAGAAGAAGATGAATTTTTATTTTTTTATCTTTTTTTTTTCCTTTTTGATCTTTTGATTTAATTATTTAGTTTAATTGATTTTTATATGAAAAATAATTATTTTGAACTCTTCAAAATTATTAAAAAGTGGTCAAATTTAATTTTCTTGATCAATTTACAATTGTTTCTGTGATGTAAATATTTTAAAAAAAAATTAAAATTATGGGTAGTGCAAACTTAAAGAAAAATAAATAAATCCTACATTTTTACCAAAATAAATAATTTATTTTAACAATTAAGTAAAATAAATCGAAAATATTGAATTTATTTTAGTCGTAGTAAATATTGAATATATTTTAATCGTGCTTAATATTGTGTAACTAATATGAGTAAACAAATAGCAAATACTGAATTATGTAATCATGCTCAATATTGCATGGTGCGAATACAAGTAAAATCAATACCAAATAAATTTTTAATATTTAAACATGCTCAATACTACGTATCAAATATGCAGTAAGAATGCACTCCCTCCATTTAGAACCATGTTTACCCTGTGGGTTCCTAATTTCAACCAGAATGAAACAATTAGAAGCACAAATCATCATTTAATTGCTTCTTACCCTCAGCATGCACAGCATTTGCTAAAAATATGATAGAGGTACAAAGAAAAATCGGTGCACCTTACCTACCAGTGCCAAGTATAGAAAAGATAGATATATTATTGTCAATCAAACATTACCACAGCAGAAAAGAGAATATCTATTATCTGTCTGACAAAAAAAAAAAAAAAATTGATAGATTTTACACAAAATTAAGGTGTAAGGACACAGGACTACAGAGGAAAATCGTAGACATTGGAGAGTAAGACGCAACATCTTATTCATTATGCAGAACTAAATGCTTATATTTGTTTAGATTAGGTGTCATAACTATGACCGAGGCAGAGCAGAAACATTTTCAGTAATTATAAAGAATTTCATTGCCAAATGCTTAGACTGCTGGAGTGCTACTTGGGAACGATGCTAAACCAGTGCCAGATTCTAGATTCTCTTCACTCGCATGCTGAACAAATTCTTCGGGAGACATGTGGGATCCATGACAAGCACAAACGATCCTTATTTGTGTAGGGCTGTACTTGTAAGTCACACCAGATATTGTTTTTCCATTTGGACCCGAACCAGTAGTTGAAACCCATGGCAGATTTGGGTAGGAACCACAACCTCCAAATTTCAGGTCTGCCGCAATACCTGGTCGAATAGCTGGAAAGTCAATTGCTTTTAGATCACCTTCTGTGTGAGAGAAGGAGCCTTCTTCTCCAACATGTTGTTTTCCATTACTTCTGGCACGTTCTACTTCCTTCCCATCGTTAGAATCCGATGACTTGTGCAAAATCACTGGCATGGTTGCTACATAAACATGAGAAACAGTCAGAACAGCATTTGCAATTTATATGCGCTCAGTGATATCCGTGATTGGATAATTAGTGAACCATAATTACTCCAAGAAATCAATCAGGTGACATTCAATCGTAAGGTCTAATCTTAAATATTATGGTATCGATAAATTCCATGGGATTCAAATGAAGAACAGAGGGATTGCTTGCTGGAATGAGAGAAATAGTTGCAATGTATTGATGATAGTAAGAAACTACAGAAAAAAAACAGATATACATTTCGAGAGGGCTACTTTCCAATATCTCAAAACTACTAAAAATGGCATTGCCTTACAATGGTCCCCCCACCCCCCTCACCCCCACATATATTCCCCTTACTTTGCCCACGTCCCCCTGCTTATTAACGGATTTTGTTGACCTCTCCCTCCTGCCAGCTGGCATTCAGATCTTCCTAGCCCTTATAGAATAAGTTTACCGAACGAGAGGCTTATCAACACCCCCCCGGGTTCCAAAGACACCTTGTCCTCAAGATAGAAGTTAGGGAAGTGTTGGATGGCAGATGCTATCCATTCCAGGAAGCTTTAAAGTCGGGCAGTCCTTTCCATTGAATCAGAACCACGCATCTGATAGGAAGAAGTTCTAAAAAAACTGAAGATGTATTTGTTTTTCTGTATTACAGATTCAAAATGAAATATGCAACTGTAAATGAAAACTAATGGAAAATATGATTCTCCATTTCCCTCTTCCTTACTCAATTCATTTCATACCCTACTCCCCTACCGGTTTATTTATTCCCTATGCCAACTAAATCTAAAAAAATGACTGACAGCCCTTAACAATTTAATGACTCAGCATCATTCTAGCGACTATTACTGTGCCCTGCTGTCAAGTTGTTGGCTCCCTCCCATGTGATTGCTTGGCCCTTTTTTACGTCTGTGTATGTAAATTCAATTTGGGGTTTATCAAATACCTACCCCCCACCCCCAATGCAGTCACCTTGTCCGCAAGGTGCCAAGAAGGAAACTGCTGGTTGATTAAGTTGAATGGCTCCCAAGTTGCTTCCATAGGTGACAGCCCTTTCCACTGAATCAATACTTCCATAGCTTCAGTTGTACCCTGATTTGGCTGTCTGAAACCAAAGACAAATTCTGGTTCCACGAGTAATTCCCAATCCTCACCAAGTTGAATGGACAGGGAAGAGGTTACAGGAGCATTTCCCACCACTTTTCTCAGCTGCGAAACGTGGAAAACAAGGTGGACACGAGTAGCAGCTGGTAGTGACAAGCGATAAGCCATCTTTCCCACGCTTGCCAACACCTCAAACGGTCCGTAGTACCTCGGGGCTAACTTTTCATTGTAGCGTACCACTAGTGACCTTTGCCTATACGGCCTCATTTTCACATAAACCCAATCTCCTACCTTATATTCCACATCCCTTCTATGTTTGTCAGCTGCCAACTCCATTTGCTGTTGGACCCCATGGAGATGTATTTTTAATTCGTCCAAAATTTTATCTCGTTCCAGGATTTGCTGTTCCAAGGCTAATATGGCTGTGGGACCCTGCTCGAAACCAATTAACTGGGGCGGGTCATGTCCATATAAAATGCGAAAAGGAGTGAGTTGTGCTGATACATGATAGGAGGTATTATAAGAATATTCAGTCCAATGTAGAAACTGATACCACCGTTTTGGTCTAACTGAGGCAAAACACCGTAAATATGTCTCGACCCCTCTATTTACCACCTCAGTCTCGCCGTCGGTCTGTGAATGATAAGCCAAACTATGCTTTAACGATATCCCTTGCAATCGGAAAAGCTCACTCCAAAATTGACTCACAAACACCTTATCTCGGTCGGAGATTATCGAGCGAGGTATTCCGTGTAACTTAACCACTTCCTTGGCAAAAACTGCAGCAATGGATGTGGCTGAAAATGGGTGTTTTAGGCCAATAAAATGTGCATATTTGCTTAAACGATCCACTCCTACTAAAATTGAGTCGAATCCCTCCGATTTTGGCAGCCCTTCTACAAAATCCATCGAGATATCCTCCCATACTTTGTCAGGAACGGGTAGTGGTTGGAGCAATCCCGCGGGTCCAAGAGTGGAATATTTATGTTGCTGACATATTATGCACAAAGCCACATATGCCCTGATGTCTCTTCTCATACCTTTCCAAAAGAAGGTCTCTGCAACTTTTCAATATGTCTTCAGGAAACCCCCATGCCCCCCTACCTTGCCCCTCCTGTAAGGCCATCTGTACAAACTGTGAATTCTTTGGTAGCATGAGCCGGCCATTGTACATCAAGTTGTCTCGCAACAAAGAGTACCCAGGAAAATTTGTTTGCTCATTGCGCAGGGAAATTAGCACCATTGCCTTTATCATTGACTTCATAGACACTGATGCTTTGCTCAAACTGGAATCCCCCTTCAGTGTTACCATCACACCTACTACGGTAAATGTCATAGTCAGAGATTGCCAATTGACTTGCATTTCCCCCAGTTTGCGCAACCATTGCATACCCAGTATGATGTCTTAACTGCCTAACTCCAATGGCAAAAAATCATCTATCATCACGTTCTGGAGTTGTAACTTCACCCCCTTACATATTCCTTCTCCTTTCACAATAGTCCAGTGCCCATAATAACTCCATATCTTGTAGTGCTGGAAAGTGGAAGTCCCAGTTGCCGAACCACCTCTTCAGAAATAAAATTATGCGAAGCCCCACAATCAATCAACAAGACCACCTCTCTGTCCCCAATACTTCCTCTGATTTTCATTGTTTCTGGAGTAATGAGACCTACAGCCGAATTGATGGACAGTTCGACAGGGGTCCCCACTCCCTCTGTGTCCCCATCGGTGGCTCTTGGTTGCTTGTCAATGTGGTCGGCATAATCACTGTACTCGACACCTTCGAAACCTCGCTCATCTCAGCCCCCAGGATCTTCCTCTTCATTTTCCCTTATTACCATTACTTGTAGTTCTTTGTTCTTACACCGATGCCCAATGGTGAACCTCTCGTCACACCTATAATACAGACCTTTCTCCCTCTTTGCCTGAAGTTCAGCATCAGTTAGCCACTTGAAGGAGGTGGTGGGTTCCGGTGAATAGCTTGGCCGATTAGGGATGAGATTGACGTGCACAATTTGCCTCTGGACGTTTGTAAAGACTTGGGGATTTTGTGGGCTAAGACCCACCTGAGCTCCTTTTAATTTGATTGGGTTGAAAACACCTTGGCTGAAATGGATGATAGCATTTCTCTCTTCAACTCGGGCCAAGTCCATTATTTGCTCCAGGCCTACTGGGTTTAACAATTGGACCTCAGACTTGATACCTGAACTAAGACCATTAATAAAATTGCACTCCAATACCTCTTCTGAAAATTTTTACAACGCCGAGGCCAGCTTCAAATTGCCGGCGATATTCCTTGACGGTGGTCGTTTGACAGAGACCCAAAAATTGGGCGCATAGCGAACCCTCCTGTGAGGGTCAAAATCAGCGCAACAGACGGACCTTCAGCTCCCCCCAATTTTTCTTGGGTCTCCGACGCTCCTCCCATTGATACCAAGCCAAGGCGTCACCATCCAAACAAACGGCAGCTGCATCCCGCTTCTCCTCCTCTGTCAGTCGATTCACGATGAAATAGCATTCGACCCCAAAAACTCATTATCTGGATCATTCCCATCGAATACCGGCATATCCAATCGGTTGATGCGTGACTTCGATCTCCAGCCACTATCCAACCCGCTTTCACTGTTTTGACTCCCCTTCGCACTTGCGTGTGCTCCACCCATCACCAGAGACAAGTCCCAAGAATTAGCGGTGGCCACACCTTTTTCTTTCCTCCACGTTCTTGGGTATCCCATGACCTCATCAGCAATTCGAATTTGCCCATTAGTTCGTTCTGCAACTGATGAAATTCATGTCTTATAGCATCCATGCCTGACTGGAGCGCTGCTTGGTTTGCTGCTACTTGTTCTAATACCTCGATGAGGTCTGAGAGATTCATGGTTGTAGTGTTTGGATCAGTTGCTCTGATACCACTTTGATAGGAAGTTCTAAAAAAACTGACGATGTTGTATTGTAGATTCAAAATGAAATATCCAACTATAAATGAAAACTAATGGAAAATACGATTCTCCATTTCCCTCTTCCTTACTCAATACATTTCATACCCTACTCCCCTACCCTTACACGTTTATTTATACCCTATCCCAACTAACTCTTAACAAAATGACTAACGGCCCTTAACAATTTAATGACTCGCATCATTCTAGCGACTATTACTGTACCCTGCTGTCAAGTTGTTGGCTCCCTCCCATGTGCTTGCTTGGCTTTTTTTTACGTCTTGTGTACGTAAATTTAATTGGGGGTTTATCAGCATCTTGGAGGTTGCCCCATTGGGGATTAACACTTTCTGAAAAACTACTCAATTGAGGCACATGAAAAAAAGGGTGAATAGAGGCCCTAGGGGAAAGCTCCAAGCAATTGGCAACAAGGCTTGTGCATTTCACGAACTTGAACATGCCGAAGTACCGAGGCCAAGCTTCTCGTTAGGCTTCCTAGCCAAAGAGAGGAGGTGATAAGAGTCGTGCTTCATATTCATCAAATCATCCACATTAAAATGGACATCTCGACAATGTCGATCAGCAGCTGCCTCCATTTTAGCCCGAGCACGAAGGAAGTGGGATTTCAACTCACCTTGTATAGCATCTCGATCGTGTAGTTGTTGTTCCACGGCACCACTATTGACTGGGTGCCATGCATATCAGAAGGGAGGATCTCAGCTATAAACTGCGCGGAATGGAGTGGTATTCATTGAAGCATGGAAGGTGGTGTTGTACAAATACTCTAAATAAGGAAACCAAGTGTACCAATTACTAGGCTTGTCGTACTAAAACATTGCACATAAGCCTCTACACAGTGGTTCACCACATCTGTTTTGTCCATCTGTTTACAGGTGGTATGTCGTACGTCGGCGAAAACAGGTGCCCTAAAGTAGAAAAATCTCAATCTAAAAATGGCATGAGAAAAACTTTATCACCATCTAATATTATTGAGTGTGGAA
The DNA here is from genome assembly GCA_903798345.1 of Fraxinus anomala. NCBI lineage: Eukaryota > Viridiplantae > Streptophyta > Magnoliopsida > Lamiales > Oleaceae > Fraxinus > Fraxinus anomala. The sequence continues at coordinate 8,032 of CAIGRN010102442.1, forward strand.
CACCATGGAATTTGATGACTTCCTTGACCAAAACTATCGTGACTCCATACGTGGTGGACATATGATAAGATGGTGGGACACGAAATGGACATACTTGCTTAAGTAGTCAACCACCATCAAAATCGAATCAAATCCCCCGGACTTGGGAAGTCTCTCAACAAAGTCCATCGAAATATCTTCACATACCAGGTGGCGATTAGGCAAGGGCTATAGAAGACTGGCCACGGACAGCGCAATACTTTTGTTTTGCTGACACACTAAACGTTCCTCAACGAACTGCTTGATGTCCTTCATATCGGTTGTGTAGAGGCCGCTGATCAAGCGCTTGGAAGTCCAAATGAACCCCGAATGCCCCCCGTGGAGCTGCTATAAAACTCATGTAATAGTGTCAAAAGCAAAAAGGAAGAATGCAGAAGCACCAATTGTCTCTTGTAGAGTAATCGGCCTTGCTCTAACATGGGTTTGAGTCCTAGTCCTCTTGTAGTTCTTTCTTGAGCATAGAAAGCAGAGGGTCAGCGTGCACTTGAGTCAATACCAAAGCCATTGGAAAGGTAAGGACCGAGAATTCCATCGAAGGGCAGACTCAGAACAACCCATATGGAGCCTTGTTTTCCATTCCCAAATGATATTCAACCTCGAATTCATAGCCCATCACATGTCCCCATGCTTATTAATCGAATTTGTCGCCCTTCCCACCTGCTGGCATTAAGTTCGCTCTCCACTCCAAAAGGTAACGAAAGAAAATACCTGGACTCATGTCCAATATTTACATCCATCAAGGCGCACTAATCAGTTATGAGAAGTATAATTTGCTTTCTCGTGAATTAGTTTAGGGTTGTCAATGAATTGGATTTTGATCCAAATCCGATGAAATTAATGGGAGATGGATTTAGGGTCTCCGTCCGATAACTTGATCAAGATCCGAATCCGATAATTCATTAACTAAATAGATCAAATATAGATATAGGTCAATCTGATTCGATTTGTTATAAATAATTGAGTTGGTAAAATATTTTTTATAACATGTTATTTGCCACTAAAATAAATGTATTTAGAATAAAAAAGTCGTCAAATTCAAAACATAAAAAAAGGTTGAAAAATTTATAACTATTAAACCCCGTTTAAGAATTGGAAAAATTGGAAAATAAATAAAAGTTGATTCTAACATTATTTTTTTCCTAATTTCTTTAATTTCAGATCGGATTATCGGATATCCAATAACATAGTAAAACGGATATGGATTTATCAATCAAATATCCGTGGATTATCGGATCGGATCGGATATAGGCAGATCCGATCTATATTCGATCCATTTACAGCCCTAGATTAGTTGCAGCACGCACCACAAACAAACAAAAATAAAGAAATGTCCTGAAAATTATAGGTTGTGGTACCAGACAGACTTGGATGACACGAAATGTCTCTTATGCAAGCTTAGTTTCGACAGTTTTAAGTATCATTTGATTCCTAAGTTAAGACTGACTTAATCAAAAGGAGAAAACCTCCTCCATTAACCATATAGCAGTATGTCAATATCTTCCATATTCTATGCAATACTTAGTCAAAGCCTTTGCGAGGTTCATCAAAACAACCACCATCTCTCACCAAGACCCAAGCAGAATGTCCCAAAAAGGTAAACTAATGCACACAGTCTGTAAGAAGTAACTTTGTTAACTTGCAGGTGTAGTTGCAATTCAGATAAGTTTTTCTCCAATGCAATTTCAAAAGATAGCAGTTGTCATATCCTATTTCAGTTATGTTTTAGCTTCATAGTTCTTGAAAACAGGTAGTGTATTCCAGATATTATTTTCATACCATTCTGATATTGAAACTATATTCACCAGGCCAAGTGTCAATGACCGCAGCTTTGCTTAAGCCCCTTGACCCCATCGCAGCCGTAGTTTGCCCAACTTTGGCCGCACATTGTAAATATTAGTCTATTTTGAGTTGTAATTTCCATTCCATGTAATATTTTATTTCAATTATAAAATAGCTAGAAAATAGAAAAATTTTAGTATGATTCTTCGGCAAACAAAAATAAAGAAATGTCCTGAAAACTATAGGTTGTGGTACCAGACAGACTTGGATGACACGAAATGTATCTTATGCAAGCTTAGTTTCGACAGTTTTAAGTATCATTTGATTCCTAAGTTGAGACTGACTTAATCAAAAGGAGAAAACCTCCTCCATTAACCATATAGCAGTATGTCAATATCTTCCATATTCTATGCAATACTTAGTCAAAGCCTTTGCGAGGTTCATCAAAACAACCATCTCTCACCAAGACCCAAGCAGAATGTCCCAAAAAGGTAAACTAATGCACACAGTCGGTAAGAAGTAACTTTGTTAACTTGCAGGTGTAGTTGCAATTCAGATAAGTTTTTCTCCAATGCAATTTCAAAAGATAGCAGTTGTCATATCCTATTTCAGTTATGTTTTATCTTCATAGTTCTTGAAAACAGGTAGTGTATTCCAGATATTATTTAGCATTCTGATATTGAAACTATATTCACCAGGCCAGGTGTCAAGGACCGCAGCTTTGCTTAAGCCCCTTGACCCCATCGCAGCCGTAGTTTGCCCAACTTTGACCGC
>CAIGRN010102456.1:5993-18189 GCA_903798345.1 Fraxinus anomala
TAAGTGGGGGGGGGGGGGGGGGGGGGGGGGGGGGGGGGGGGTAGGAAGAGGATGTAGATGTTTACCTACCCCATTTAACACAAAGTTTAAATAAATAAATTTATCACTTCTCTAACCATTTAAACATCTGAATGGAGGATTTTAATATGGTATCGAAGCGCGAAAAGTTTCCAAGTTGGAGTTTAAAGTATTTATCAATAATAAATTGGAAAAAGTTGGATACAGATGACGTTTGGATACATTAATGAGGGCAGCAAGTGGATAAGCAGTTGAGATATTTTGATGTTTTCATCAAATGTAAACCACAAGTTTTGTATAAGATATTAAGATTATTAGTTGTTATGGGGTCCAAAAATGCCATTTGCAAAGAGTTCCACAAGTGCTTTTGGCCTTTTCAATTTGCCATTATGCTTCTTTCTTTTTCTTTAGCCTTTTCCCGTTAGGTAGAAAATTTGGAGTTGGGAGTCATCAATTGATGAATTTTGTACAAATGAGCCCTCAATCTTCAATGATTTCGATTTATGTTAATTTTAATTGAAAAGACGATTTTATCTTTATGTCACTTAAATCCCCACCCTTCCAAGTTCCAACTATTCCTTTCTTCACTCTACCCACTCCGGTCGAAGTGCATGTTGGGAAAAATGGGAAAGGTGTGGGAGATAGAACTAACGTGATTTGGGATGAAGATTGAGATTATGGAACCACATGGGATGGGATCTCAAACTATATGCGGTTAGTACCCATTTTATGTATGTGTCTCGAGAAGAAAGCTAGCTTATCTTGCTGCTATAAGTTAAAACTATTCTGTAATGGATTTTTTCCTTTGACTTATGTGGGGTTTCATTTCAGATCAACGTTGCAATCACTTCGACTTAAACATCAATTAAAAGTGTAATATGCCCTAAAGAATTTCTAAAGCATACATCCTTGTACTCAAAATGGTGGGAAAGAAGTTGACAGTGGTGTGGTTAGCATATGAGAGCAAGATTGTGTAGTGAAGTTAAGAATTTTTATTTTTCTTACTTTTCATCTTTCATTCAAATTATTTGTGTTTATACATTATGATAAAATTAATCGGTAAAATAGATAGAAACTGTAAATTGAGAATTAAGGCATCACAACTTCAAGAAGTTGAGTAAACTATTTGCTCAAAAAATAAAGTTGGAGACTTGTTTGCAAGAATACCATAAATTGAAGTTCGTGTTACAATTTCTCCATACATATATATAAACATTATCCTAGCCACACGTGCTAAATCTAATGTTTGTGTTTTCAAATATAATCATCTACATGTACATCATTGTTTACATTATGTCACATGACAAAACATTATTGGACATCTTTTCCCATTTTTTGAAAATAAAGAGAATGTCATTCTTAATGCAATCCAATGAATGTACGTATAGAATTATTGTTTCAAATAATTTAGTTCCAAAGTAGGCTGGCTGACAGGGTATAGACAATTGAATTGTAGCCATTGCTTGAAAAATATCTGCTACCCATGCATGCAAAACTTTTCATGCTGCTGGATTTTGTCACCATCCTTTTCTGCCCATTGCACAAAATATTTAGAGATGATATCACGATCACCATAAATACTGCATGTCATCAATCAAATGAGCCCCTATTGTGCGAGACGGAATTAAAATATCTTTATTTCTCATTTAACTTTTTAATTTATTTATTTTTAAAATAAATCAGAGCAATTTCAGGTCGAGAATAGCCCCAAAACCTTGATAGGGTGGGACTTGGACATTTTGGCACATATAATTATTAAATAATGTTATTTAACAAAATTGGTGTTACTACGTCAAAGGCACTATGTGATACGCTAAAAAATTATGTGGCTTATTTTTGCATCTCTTTAGTGTCATTTAGTACCACTTTAAATTGGTATTGGTAGGCCCAATTTCTTGTCCAAGACCAAACCCACAAAAAGATCTAATTAATGGGCCTACTTTTCTTCTTCCAAAAGACCCAACAAATTAATCCAATGGCCCAATACACAAATCACTAAGCCCGATGTAGAATTCACGCATCTTCTCTCTTACGTCATATTAGTAATAGGTTTCCCAATCTTCACTCCATTTCCTTTTGAAAATTATTTCTTCTTTATTAACCTTGTAATAATAGCTATATTAGTTAATTAATTAGGCCCTGATTGGTCTAGCTAAAAATTAAATTAAATTTTAAGTAGGGATGTAAACGAGTCGAGTTTGCTCGTAAGACAAAGGTTACGGCTTGAGTGTGGTCTGGCCTGACCGGGAAAATCGGATTTGATTTGTGTTGTTAACATAGTAAATATAACCAGTCAAAAATTGCTTCCTCCATCGGACAACAATGAAGAAATTGGAGAGGGAAGCAGTCAAAATTGCTTACTCTATACGACAACATTGAAGTATTTTGCAAGTGAAGGAGGGGTAAAGCCAATCAACTGTTGCAGACTTTTGGGAGTTGTGGCGGTTGGATGGTTTTCTGATTTTGATTGGGTATGGTGAAGTGGAAAAGAATGTGAGTTTATTTAATTTAATTTTAAAATTTAATGTGAGGGAAAATGCAAATACCATTTTGCTCTTCTAAAATTGGTCAAAATTGATTGAATTTTGACTTTTTTTTTATCACTAACGGCAAAATAATCCATTTGGACTTCATGTATAAATTTTTGAAAGGTTTGAAACTATGGATGGCTCAAAGTTAAAGTTAGGATAAAGTTTGTAAAAAAGTAAAAGATTTGTGACCGCTGCTACAATTATTCATATGAATTATTATATTATGCATTTTACCCAAAATAAGTTGTTGGGAGATTTTTTAAAATAACGTCATAGTTTAATTAACTTGTCAGCAATTATAAACCTTTGCAAAATATGCCCTTAGACTTTAGGAATTTAAGCGGAAGAACAATAGCGGAAGAACAATACATGGGGGCGTACTTGCAAATATTTGTGTTCCATTCTTAAACCCTAGCCCCAGCCCTCGACTCTTCAAATACAATCCGCTATATATATATATAGCTACATCTCACAGCCGTCGCCTTGAGTTTGAACTGAAACGAAATGGGTAATGGTTTTTTTCTCTTGATTGTCAACATTATTGTTGATTATTTCACATTTTTAGTTTCAATATAGGTTCTTAATTTAAATTTTATATTTTCTTGTTTGATTAGAAGCTTACGTTGAAATAAGCCTCTGCCGATGATGGTGTTAAATATACTTTGAGTATTTCACTATGAAACGGATATTAATCTGAGGTTCCGAGGCGATGAACCTCATTTTGTTCCTTCTCATTTTTCATTCTGTTCGTTTTTTGCTAAAAAAATATTTAATTTGATTTCTTTCCCTAATAGCTGATATACAATATTGTATAATTTGTTTTAATTAATTTAAATAAAGTTGTTAATGCAAGTGACGATAAAACAGACAGGGACATCAGATCTCTTTCAAGAGTATGATGATTTGTCGATGGGAATCTCTCTGATGCATAATCTATATTTTATTTATTTTCTTTCTTTTGCAATTATAATTATACTTTTTGCTTACTGAAGAATGTGAAAGGTTTGCCAGTGATGCATATATTGCATAATTATGAGATTGAACTATGATTATTTATGCTTATGAATCATCGCAGCTGAGGCTCTATAGCATTTTGCTAGTTATGTTCAAAAGATTCGCTTTTTTTATTGATCTTGTGCTGGATCAGCACGAGACAGCTATACTTCAGTCGGAAATTGTAATATTTGATGCCATACAACGCATATGTTTCATGAATTTATGTTTTCGGTTTGCCTGTGATGCATTTCTTATTGAAAGTATTATCAGAGAAAAAAGATGATGATGATACGAGATTGTCACTACCTCTGAGGCAAATAATTTATTGTTGTAGATTTTTTTATTTTTTACACATTGTGTCTCCTTTCAATTTACCATGAATTATTATCTTGATTATGATTAAAAAAAATTGCAGTTACCAATCCCTCTGGCTTGCTTAAAAGGATTTTTCGTACTGAAATTTTTGTATTTTCAAATCCATTTTTTGGTATTCGATATGGAGGAAGATTCTTATTTTAGAAATTAATTGTTTGTTCAAAAGTCCATTTTTAGTGATACACTTAGTGGGATTTTGCTGGGATGAGACTCTTGCCTCATTTAGTTAGTGGTTTGACGCATATGGATTCATCGCATTTACCTTGGTTGCTTGGTAGTTGTACTGTGGTCTGGGAGGCCTTGAGGCCCTCGGATTTGGCATCAGAGCATTCCCCCTAGCATGGTGCTTATTTATAACCACTTGTTAAGGTTAAAATAGTTTATATTTTTGTGTTTATCTGCCCTGTTCTTAAAAAGTTGCGTTTTTTCAGAAACTAGGTAATGCCTGATGATTACTTAATAAAGAACGGAGATATGAATGGTGCTCTTTGTAGAAGCCTGGTTACCACTTGGGCTCCAATGGCACCAGATGAAATTAACTCTCACTCACAATGAAGGCATACTTTATGAAGGTGCATTTTGACATTTTTGATATGCGAGGATAATTGGTGCAAAACATTGATATCGTTTGTCGTCTGCATCCTTTGTCGTTATTGTTGAAATCATCCTCATAGTTTTAATTATGTCAAGAATCTTTTGCTTTCAGACATGCATGGAGCTCTATGCCTCTAGGGTTCTTCCCACGTAATGTCCAGTGTATTAGTCGCCTCTTTGGTGGCGTGGAAGGTGAAGAGGGGAGGTGGTGGTGGAGAAATGGATTGGCAGTTTTGTATTGAGTGGATAATGACACCGAATAGCTGTTAAATAAATCCAATTGACGTTGTTAGTGCTAGTGAGATTGGTCTTCAGTTTCCCTCAACGTTTGTCCAAAGAATGAAAGTACAAAAAAATCGATTTTGTTAGTGGTACATCATACATCACCATGTACATCGAGTTGTACACTCTCCTCACATGGAGGTGAGGCTTATTTGAATAAAAAAATATTTTACACAAGTGGGTTCTACCTCCATGTGAGGGGTACATTTTTTGATGTACAACTATAATTATTCCAAAAAAATTGCTGAATGGACTTTAGGCATAAAATTTCATTGTAAATCAGTCAAATTTTAATATTAATTATGCACATTTTATCCATCTCGGTTCTATACATCTTTTATGGTACTGACAGGTGCATGATATAAATAAATGTAGAGATGTACAAATTTGATAATCGAAAGGAGAAAATAGAGAATTCGTTCACTTAACAAGCTCTTCTTTCTTGCCGGCTTCTTCCAACTCTCGAAGTCCCCCAACCTTCTTCTCTATTTCCTCGATTAGCTCCTCGCGCAACAAGTCTGCTCTACCTGATTCTTCAATGTCTTCTTGCTGCAGCATGATTAGACAATATGTTAACAATCTTGCAGAGTCAGAGTAGTAGTATTATTCAGACAACTCTTTCATTTCTTTATTTAGAAGTGTCATCAGCAAGTTTCAAATGGTTAAAAACATTGCTTAAATGCCCACTTTACTATCTTCTTGTATTTTATTGTGTACTAAGCACGCATGAGAGGTTATCATTCTTTAGTGAAAATTCATATTGCCCAATAATTATTTCTTGTTTTAGTTAGATCATTGAAATCAAACTTTTTTACAATTGAGGTATTGTACCAGGACTTGGTTATAATTAGGCAACTTGCTCACGCGACTAATGAAAAACAGTAGTATAGTAGCAAAAGAATAGATAACATCGGTACACACCAAGAGACACGTCTTTATAGTAATGTCAAAGAATAGACGGTTCTCCAATTGTTATATCTATAATTCAAAATTTTGTATAGAGAGAGGGGGAGAGAAAGAAGTATTAAATTATGGTTATTCAGTAACGTCTACATCTAGATGGTTTTTATGACAACGTTTACTAATTCCTTTCCATGTCAACTAGACATAATCTTAGACATGTATTGGAGACAAACTTTTGTAGACTTTATTTATTTTTGGTTATATGACAACCTTTTTAGTGCAATACATATTAGCATTTCATATACTCTAAGAACCTAGGCTTGAAGATCAGACAATTTCCGAGGCAAGATTATATGTGCACTAGGAAACATTGTACCTTTTCATAGACCCAATGTCCAGTGCCGTCTCCTCCATCTTTTCTGTACGCTTCTGAATCATAGTAGGGATCCTAACCACATGCAGTGAATTGTAACAAAGAATTCCAGAAATCGACTGAGTTTTAATGAAATTTTTCAGAAAATAAGATACATCTGTATAGCACTTACTTTCGTGGAACCAAAGAAACAACATCCCCAACAAGTGAACATGATATACAATGTGTCTATATTGGTAAGTGAAAATAATTAGTAGTTGAATAAATGAAGATTGAAAATTAGGTATGGCACGTCTGGTATACAAGACGGGTCAACACTGAATACTATCGGATAAGAAAATAAGTTAAAAGTCAGTGTTGTCCATTACTGTTTACCAAACAATGCCGTAATGATTATGAACTCACAAACATTCTTCATGGCCTCATCGCTAAGGTGCCAAATTGACTTGTGGGTAACGAGGTCTCTCTGCCCTTCCATATGCTCAACTAAAACAGCCATCAATGGCCAATCTGGTATAGCATTCACTTTAACTGTCGAACCTCTCTCGTAAATTTTCTACTCAAATAACACGGGCAATGTTAAGCAAGAAAAAGAAGTCAAATTTTAGTTTTAGGAACAAGCAGAAACGTACTTACCAGATGCCTGTTGCCACAGTCAAATCTTGAACTTGGACATTGCCTAAGCTGGAAAAAAAACAACATTGTAGTGAGATTATAAACCGTATTATGAAACAATATGTAAACAAAAACAAAGGAAATTAGAATATGATTACTGTTCTTGAAAATGAATTGAATTCTAGTTTTGCTGTTTGGATATGAGGTTTGAAAACTGAGAAGCTCATTACAGTTTCAGCCATTGGTAAGATGGGATTCTTTGTTGTTGAAGTATTTTAGGGAGGAAATGGATAAGAGAACCATTTGTATCCACCCTTCCTTTGTACAAAAAGTTGAACCTATATATAATTACTAAAATCTCCTGAATTTGTCCTTGATTGAACCAAACATGCTAGCATTTTTTCATTCCCAATTCTGATATGAACATATATGGGTCGCGTGACAATCTAACATAGACTTGGACGGTTTCCGTCACTGGGCATGGATGGAAATAATGAAAAGTTGAGGAGCAATATGTTTTTTTTAACATCTTGGGGACCAACTTGCTACTCTGAAATAAATTGGGGAGATTTTCCTATAAAAATAATCTTGTGGCACAATAGCTGTACTTTGGAGGAAATAATCTAGTTGAAGTATATAAACTTGATAAAGGACTCGAAAAAAATAAGGAAACGAACAATTAAAATAATCAGAAAAAAGAAGAAGGTTGGGGAGGAAAAGAATGATGTTTGATAGATCAATTTCGTCCGTAGAGGATATGAATGATAGAGAATTTAACATGGGCGTAGTCGAAGAGGTTTGATCTAAAACGTGAAGTTATTTAGTTTTTTTTTAATGATAAATTAGAAATGGCTCAGAATGATTAATCTCTTATTATAATAAAATTATGTTACGAGGCGGAATGAGAATGCGGCTATTTCCATATAATTTCATAGATATGTCCATTCCAAACATGCCCTTAATATGTCATCCTCATCCTTTACGAGTTCCCTTTCTTCTTCTTCTTTTTTAATTTTTTTTATCTTAGCCGTCCAAACGTTGAATTATTTGGTCTCTCGGAAAATAGTAATGTTGAATAAGATAATAAGTACAACGAGCTCACTTGAGTTCTTCTTCTTCTTCTTCTTTTGTCGTCGCTTTCTTTTCATTGACTTTTAATTAAATTCGAATTCAATCTTTGATGTTGGTTTTGTGCTAATATTCTACAAACGTGCATTGAAATAACGAGCATCAAACTTTTGTACTTATTATTTATTTTGCTTATTTATAATAGAAAAGTGAGTCTACTTATACCTTCCTAACTAATTTTGTAGATGTAAACTATCGTTAGAGACAAAATGTGTATTTAATAAAAGATTGAAGATAAAAACGTGATGAAGAAATTGAAGATATATATTTTAAAAGAGCAAAAATTAAAAACGTTCATTGCAATTAAAATGCGGTTTATCAAAAAACCTTTTATAATATACGATGCATATATCCAAAGAATCCTTAACAACATCGAGTATTTCTTAAACAACGTTAATTAATGCGTGTTGGATAAATTTGTCTATTAGTTGAAAAGAATTATTGAAAATTTGAACTATTTTTGTAACAGAAAAACAAGTGCTAAAGTTACTCACGAATGAAACTCTTTGTTTAATGTGGGAAGGACAAATTTGGACTAGAATAAAATTGCATGCCAACGGATTAAATGGGATACGATTTCTTGAAAATTGTTCTTAATATTGTATTTTACGTATAACTATGTTCTTATCTTGATCGTGCCAGTTAGATCAACTTAAATTGTTCTTAAAAATGCAATAAACAAGATTTTAAATTCAATTCACTCGGCGTAAGCAGTGAAGAGTAATAATATTGAAATTAGATGTATTTGGTCAAATTTAGATTATTTTAACGTAAAAACAACCTATTAGATTGCTTAGAAAACATGTTTCTTCCACCACGGAACATCAAGTATTTATGAAATGTATTTTGCTATGTGTACACCGAAATTGATGTACGGCTCCCCTCACAATAGAAGGGTACACAATTTTTTTATTGGCCCCCCTATTGTGAGGGGTTAACCCCATGTACAATTGATCTATAGCTCCTCTCACAATAGGAGGGTTCACAATTTTTTATTGGACGTGGTCCCTTATTGTGAGTTAACCCCATGTACAATTAATATGTTGCTCATATGCCGTCCTTTTGTCATAAATTCTATTGAGACTTTTAAGGTCAGTTCCATGGCCTGTCTCTCTCCTTTTCTCCATTAAAATTTTGTCATTTCTATCCAACTTCTTCGTGACCTTAATCCAGATTTTATATTGATTTCTGAAAGTTGGAACTGTTAGGCAGATTTAGAAGAAATGCAGAAAAATCCTGGAGTTGTGAAAGGGGAGGGTCAAATGGAATTTCCTCCTGGATTTAGATTTCACCCCGTAGATGAAGAACTGATCACTCATTATTTATCAAAGAAAGTTCTTGATAACAATTTCTCTGCTATAGCCATAACAGAGGTGGATATGAACAAGATCGAGCCATGGGATTTGCCACGTAAGTTGTTTAAACTCTTCTATTTTTGTATTTTTCATTTTATGGGTTTAATTTTTTTGTATTAAAGGGAGAGCAAAAATGGGAGAAAAAGAATGGTACTTTTTCTGTGTAAGAGACAAGAAGTATCCCACTGGTCTTAGGACAAACAGGGCTACTGCTGCTGGTTATTGGAAAGCCACTGGAAAAGATAAAGAAATATTCAGAGGAAAAATTCTTGTTGGAATGAAGAAAATCTTATTTTTCTACAAGGGGAGAGCTCCAAAGGGCGAAAAATCGAATTGGATTGCTCATGAGTACAGATTAGAGGGGAAATTCTCTATCCACAACCTCTCAAAACCACCCAAGGTACGGATCGTTCTCTGTTTTATTTCAATATTTGATATATGATCCTGATGAATTGACTTAGATTTTCTTGCAGAATGATTGGGTGATTTGCAGAGTATTTCACAAATGCTCCAGTGTGAAAAGGGGTGCATTTAATGAGTTGGCTCCTTCAACTCTGCCATCTTTAATGGACTCATCGCCATTTGTATCTGAATCCAGTCGCGTGCACTGCTTCTCCAATCCAGTCGTTGCTGAAATGAATCAAGAAGATGCGATTCCTTGTTTCAACGACGTTTTACACCCTTCCTCTGCTAATCCAATGGATACTTTTCCCGCTAATTCTACTTTTTCTTGGGGACGATTTCAATTCCACTGGCAGCCCCCTCAATTCTGAGGACTTTACTTGGAAATTATGGCCAAAACATGATTCAGAACTCCAAATATCAGAAAGAAATGGTCAGAGTCTCACAAGAGACTGGCACATGCACTGATATCAACACTGAAATTTCTTCTGTTGTATCCAATCATGTTAGTGGAAGGCAGTCAATTAAAGATCTGCAGAATTTGGGCTGCGTTTGGAGTTACTGAAATTTCTACATAAAAAAAATAAATTAAAAACTTCTGTTTGCTCATAAATGATTGTGTGTGTATAGGGTATCTGAATTTTAAAGTTAATTAAAGATTGTGAAGGAGTTTATGTATTAGATAGAATGATATTACAATTTACATGTGAGATCAATTCGATCGATTGCTAACTAATATTTCCAATGTTGTTTTTATCGAATCCTATGTTGTTTGCACTTAGGTGCGGCCGGCTGTTGGACATCGAAATGAGAGCATAGTAAATGAGTCTGATCCTCCTCCTCCTCCTCCTCCTCCTCCTTATGCACTAATAATTTTGACGCTTTTTTAGAAATCTACATTCACTATCAATGGATTAATCAAGGAATATATCACACAAAACTATGCTTGATCGTCCATATTTTTTAATTATCAGGGTTAAATACATGAGTAGTCACCAAGAGTCCATTAAAATTGTGTATCAATTGTTACGCTTCGGGCTCGTTTGATAGAATTTTTACTTTTGCTTCTATTTCTTGTAGTGTAAAGTCAGTTTCCTCTAAAATCTCTTTTAACCCGACAAAGCACTTTCAAAAAATTATCTAATCATGTTCAAAATCAATTTCTTGATCTTAAAAGCATGGTCAAACGGGCCCATCATCTTGTTTGTTTCGAATGTTCAAGCCATGTTATATTATATATATATAATTTTAGATTGCACCCGGTCTTGGTATTAATTTATTTCTACAATAATAGTAATGCCATGTTAAGTGTCTATATTCTATTTTGGTGAAGTATCTATTTTGTTAATTCCTTGGATTTCTATAGAGCATAGACGCATCAGCACTGTTTGAAAAACAGTAGCTTTTAGGTAGGAATTCTCTTTCATTCACTATTCATCTAAACTAAATTGGTAATGTAACAATGCACTCACATTTTCTTAATATCCACAAGACTCAATTTCTCTATATTTAAATAAAATTGATTCTTCTATCTGTTGAGAATTTACTTAATCATGCACGGCGGAAAGTAAACAATTTTCAATTCCCACCAAGGATCTACATTGTATTTAAATAGAAACTGTGATAAGAATTGTATCTCTGATGAATTCTGCAAACTCCTTTACTGATTCTCGAACTCCAATTATCATGATCTACAATCCAAACTGTCCAATTGTCCAGCCTCCAATGATGATCCACACAGAGGCAAGAATGGCAGTTAGGGTTTCTATTATTGTGCTAGCAAGAATAATTGAAAAATCCTTGAATTCTCAAACTCTAGTAACATATTAATATAAGCTCAAGTGGGCTAGACCCATCTCTTAAATTTAATTCGGTCCAATATTTAATTAATCAATTAAGTCGGTCCATAAATTAATTAATCCAATGAATTAATTCGGGCCTATTAATAAGCAACTCAATTAATTAATTATCCAACACTTGTCAATTAATTAATTGGTAAATCACATTCTTCTGGTTCTCTTTTGTGTGTGACCCATTAGGTTCCCAATCACGATACCTAACGACGTAAATTATTATTTTGATCTGATCAAAATCGATAAATTAAAACATCCCTTTTAATTATTAAATCTGGTCTATGAATTAATTAATCCAGGTCTATTAATAAGTAACTCGATTAACTAATTATCCAACACTTGTCAATCAATTAATTGGTAAATCTCATTCTTCTGGTTCTCTTTTGTGTGTGACCCATTAGGTTCCCGATCATGATACCTAATAACGTGAATTATTATTTTGATCTTATCAAAATCGATAAATTAAAACACCCATTTTAATTTATCACATATTCACATCCATCGTCCCAGATTAACATCTAGCAATGTGTCGGGCAATACATGTGACAGAAAATGTCATGTAATTTGACAAAATCAAATTTGTTCGTTTACCGTGAAACTATAATCATTTCGTCAATGTGATCCGATCAATTACAAGATATGGATATGTGTCAATCTCGTTTATCGATCATTTCTTTTATCCCACTGTAAAGTCAGTATAAGTCGAAAACTCATTTTCGACTTATGAGTTCACCTTTGCCAAGGATTTCATTACTAACTTAACTAGATAAA